>PVKE010024787.1:0-23539 GCA_004027555.1 Craseonycteris thonglongyai
TCTCGTATTCCACATTCTACTTAGGCTAGTTTTATGTATAGAAAAATGACTATACTGTAGATTTCAAGGGTTTGTTTTTATTTTTGTTAATGCTTTCTAAATTTGATCAGCAAATTGGGGGAAAAAACTAGAAACATGTAAAGGATTACCTAAATACATTATTAAGGTCAATATTTTATAATAAAAATTTCTTTATAATACTTCTTTATAAACCTTGAATTTTTTTAAATTTTTTTTATCGCTTCTAGGTACTCTCAGTGATTTTCATTACCTAGCTTATTTTTGTTACTATATCTTTATTAGGTAAAAATCCCCAGGTTAATTGTATTATTTGAACACATTAAATTTCTCTAGAGAAATGTGCAGTTATAGCTCCAAGGCTGGTGTTGTGATCCTGTCGATTTGCTCAGTCTAATTTGAGCCATGTCAGGTCAGTTGCTCGGAGACATTTGAGGAGCACAGGAAATTATATGTAGCCTGTTGATAATGACTTGTCCTTGTACTGTGACCTAAAATAATACCAAACCTGCCACATTACCAACCATCTTGTTAAAATAGAAGATCCATATGGTAGGTTTATACCAATATCCCTAAAAGGAGAAAATGAGAATGACTTAAAAATACAGTTGTAATTGTTGAAAAGTCGGCAGTGAAAATATTGTACATTTCATAAATGTGTCTATTCATCCAGTGTCCCAGTTAACTACGCTCATACACATCAGCAGTGCACTGGCCTAGAGTAAGGAATTTGTATACTTTTCAAGGAAATGAATGTGGGGCCTCATAAAAATATATCCAATCTCAGCTTATAAATTGTATTTTCCTACCAATCATTTAGGTGGGAAAGAAAGGTTAACCTTCCTAACTCAAATGGTGCCGAGGAAAACAGATAGAGTTAACTAGGTTGATATTCAGTGCACAATTTGTTCAGAAGAATGGGCTGCATAGAGCCATGCAGAAAGTTGAGGCCAAAGAATTGGCTCTGAAAGAGATCAAGTGGGCCTTGGCTATAATGAGAGAGGGGATACAGAGGAGGAATTTGATTGGGTCCCCAAGTAAATGGAGAAATTGATACTTTATCGCTAAGGATATTTGGATTACACAAACCACGCCTTTCAAACAAAAGAGCCAGCCCTCGCATTGGCATTCAGGGGAGTGAGCCATTCCACATGAGACTGGAATCAAAGTCATTGCCTTCTGTATTGGAATATATGATATTTTCAGAGCAATCTGCTCATGCCTTAATGTCAGTTTAAAGGGAGTTTTTAATCTTTAGCTAAATATATACATTGAACGAATTCTATATCTTGATTTAAATGTGTGGATGGCATTTCAGAGTTCATTCTTTTACTTTAAGGTAGGTTAAGGATAATAGACTGATTAGTTTTCCCACATTTGTTGTAAAATTGGGATGCCTTCAGGAATTGACACTGAAGGAGATTTCAGGTCACAGGTTTTGTAACCAAGAAAGCTTAACCTGACTCTTAATTCTACCTTCTGAGAGCTGTGTCAGAACATAAAGGCTACTGAACCCACCAGACAAGTTTCCTAGTCTATAAACTAAAAATTAGGACATTTTTAATAAAGGTACTATTTATTGAGTATATACTGTGTTCCAAGACATTGTGCTAGGTAACATCTATTATTCATGATATTCCCAATACAACATTTTGAAATAAGCTTTTTTGTTTACTGATAATAGCAATATGCACCTTTTTAATAGGATTTTTGCAAGTAATCAATGAGATTAAAGACATTAAACAAACAAACAAATAAAAATCATGTCCCAAGGTATGGATCAAATTCTATTTGAAATCATAGAATTCCCCCCTACCCCAACTCCCACCCATTACATTTTAATGGACACCTTCCTCATCATTTAAACACACGACATAGAAGAGGTGCTCAATATATTTTAGCTCTCCTTCAATATCTAGGCACGTGACTTGGAAAGGCTGGATGGTGCAGCTGAATATACTTGGGTTTTAGAGTTAGAAAAAGATAGATAGAAATTTGTATGTAATGGATTGGCTGGGCAACACTGAACAGGTAATTTCACCTCTTATATTTCTCATTGGAAGAATGAGAATCGTCTCATAGTGCCCTTATGAAGAATAAATAAAATTATAAGTATGTAAGGTGACCTATTGAAGGGATTGACAAAATTAGGTAATATTTTTAATGAAATATACTTAAAAGACATTGTGCAGAATATTTCTTTGTAAATGCAGGTATATGTATATCGCGACATCTATAGCAGAAAGAGAAAGATTTGTCTTCTGCAATGTGTGAGTGTAAATAATGTTAGAAGAGCGTGTTTTTGAGCAACATTTGGGAAGATTCATTCTGAATGAAGGGAGTTAGTGAACTTTTGTTTGATTTTTTTCCCCCACACTGCTAGGGATGAGGTCACTGACATGAAAGAACCCCCTAAACACTGATGCAAACTGATAAAATAGCATTTTTTGCCTGACTTGGTGCAAACAACAGCAACCATTGAGAGGTGGACTAAAGGTCTTAGTATGAAGATTGCTAGCTTTTAGAACAAGTGAAAAACAAAACGTTTTCATTTTAGACTTTGTCTCGAGAGCTTACTTGCAGTGATAGGAGCATTCAATAATAGATTTTTATTCAATTTAGTAGTGCTTTGTTCTAGACTGAAAGTTTGTGCTCTCACCCCCTCCAGTTCTCATATTAAAACCCTAACCCCTATTATGATGGTGTGTGGAGGTGAACCTCCTTAGGGAGATTCATGAGAGTGGAACCCCCACGATGTGATTAGTGCACATATAAAAAGAGAAAAGGGTGGGAGAATTCTCTCTTGTCTTCCATGTAAGAAGATGGAAGGTAGCCATTTACAAGTCAGGATGAGGACCCTTCTCAAGAACCAAATGTGCTTCTTGGGCTTTTAGCCTACAGAACTGTAAGAATTAAAAGTCTGTTATTTGAGCCACTCAGTCTATGGCATTTTGTTATAGTAGCCTGAACTAAGACACACTTAATGAGCAGCTATGATGCACAGAATCCTCTTAAGCAAAAAAGGAGCAATCTAACCCTGAAACCAATGAAACCAAGACAAATTAAGATAATGCTATAAACAGAGGAGTGAGTAATTTGCTGTCCATGTGCATTGTAAGAAGCCATTTATTCTGCCTTGGATTATCATGCTGAGGGTGACCTTTTGAGCTGGGTCTTGAAGAATGAGAAGGATTTGTATCCCTGGGGTGTGATAACTTCAAAAGGGTAAGAAATTGTAAATGAGTATTGAGAAGAGGGTAAACTACAAATAAATATATTGACAAAATACGCCAAACCTAACAAATGTAGGCCAAGTCAAACTCAATACCTGCTGTTCTGTTTATCTCCTTGTTTCAGATATTTGTTTAACAGGTTTGCAGAGAGGGAGTAAAGGTTCTTAGTCATTAGAGAAATTATCACTGAATAATATTCTTTTCTGTTCATGAGCTGGGGCATCCCTTTGTATTCCCAGCATCAGGCTTGCCTAAATGCCAAAGATATTCATTGACATTTAGTAAAGACCTCTAAAATTTCTTCTTCACACTGATTCTCCTGTTAATAAGTGGTGTATACTAGCATGTTGCACGTGCAAGACCTTTCTAGGTTCCTGGGTGAACTATTTGGCTGAAAAGTCAATAGGAATGATTTTTCAGAAAAGGTTTTAATGACTCATCTGCTCTGTAATTTGTAAGTGCCAATATTGTCAATTTATAACTATGTAAATTACTGTAAAATGTGTTTGAATTTTGTTATTAATGAAACTCTGTCTTGTTCTCTGTCTCTGCTTAAAGGTTGAGAATAAAATGCTCTGGTCTCCTTTGCAGCAACATTCTTCTTTTCCAGGTCAAAAGATGGCTGAGTTCCTCAGGGTCAAGCTCTCCTTCTGTCTACTTAGATCATCTTACCTTCCCCATCACAGCAACAACTTGCCTTGTAAAGCTGTTAGCTTCTACATTAACCCACTTTTTGTTTTCTCATTATAAGAAAGTGTAAGCTATGAAGTTTTATTTATATTGTTACATTTGAAGGAATCCTAAGATTAGACAAATTGTTGAAGAGGACCCATGTCTCCACACTCATTCTAAGTACTTTTTCTCCACCATGCATTGCCATTTTCTTACACCATATGTTCCTTTTTTTTTTTTAAGATTTATTTTATTGTTTGTGAAAAGGAGAGAGAGAGAAAGAGACAGAGACAGAGAGAAAGAAGGGGAGAAGGCCTAGAGCAGTCGCCATAGTTTTACATCGTGAGTTCTGACATAGTTTCATTCCACACAGATGAATGTGGGGTCGTGCAGGGCAGGAAATGAACTGGGGCTTCCCACATCGAAGGCAAGAACTTTCACCATCATCTGGTGGTTACCAGTTTCGCTGCAGTTAAGAAAATGGGGTGTGCATGGGCCTGGGCTGGGATTCAATGCCTGGATTTTGCAGTTGCAAGGCAAGCGCTCAACTTGCTGAGCTATCCCGGAATCCCTCCACTTGGTTTCAAACTGATTTATAAAGATAACAAAGTCTGAGTCACCTGGGTGAACACTGTTTTCTTTCTGTCTCTCAATCTCTCTCTCTTTTTTTTTACTAATTTTTAAATTTATTGGGGTGACATTGGTTGGTAAAAATTACATAGGTTCCAGGTGTACAATTCTACATTGTGTTATCTATATTATTGCATTGTGTGCTCATCTCCCAGAGTCTGTTCTCTTGCCATCACCATATATTTGACTCCCTCTCCCTCTTCCTCCACTCCTCTCCCCTTTACCCTCAGATAACCACTAAACTATTGACTGTGTCCATGAGTTTTTTTCCTTTGTTATTTTCAGTTTTATATTTCACTTATAAGTGTACAAAAGAATCTGAAATGTACACAGAACCTTCTTCTTGAAGTTCAAATGCTTCAAATAATAGGACTATATTTGTGGTTATGCCCAGCATTTATACATTTAAGAGGTTATTTTACAATTTTTGGAGAAAAGGGAAACGGAATAAATGGGGCTGCTTTTAGAATCCAGACATCCATTTGGCTCCATGGAGCTGACGCACTGCATTTAAGTTTATAGATCCTCTTTGTAATTTACAGTGGATACTAATTTCCTGCCCAGGTTTCCTATAGCAGTTCCTACTGAGTCAGAAGGAGGCCAGGGCTGGCTGTTTTACAAGTCTGTGGAACTGCACCTTGAGAAGTGTGGTGAGAATGCTTTCTATGGCTCTACATCCTCTGCCTTCCCTTCTTGTTCTGTTTCTTTGCCTTTCTTTTCCCAGAATCCCTTTGGGGATGAAAGGATGAATTTGATTTTACTTCCTCTTCTGTGCTTCTGGGAAATCTATTAATCCACTAGGATTAAATTCACCAGCCACAGCTGTTGACAAGTTAGGAGGAATTTAGAAAATCCTCTCTTCACAGAGCATGGCTCTTAAGAATATTGTCTTGCTGTACATCCTCTTTTGAATGTCAGAAGCCAAATAATGATCCTAAACTCTCACTATGTTTCACCTCCAAGTTCCAATGGAGAAGCCTAGGGCTGCCAAAGGATAAATGCATTTAGGAAGAGAACAGTCATTCCTCTCTGCAGGCATTTTCTAGGAGTAAATCCTAAGGTTTCTGGGAGTAAATCCTTTGCTAAAGACATACCAGATGCTCTATTAAGACTATTGCACAAATAAGTAAATAAATAAATAGGTGAATGGGTGAGTGTGTGGATGGGGAGGTGGAGATGGCAGATTCAGTGTTGTGAGTAGATTTCAAATCATCTTTAAATTTTTCAAAATTTGACTTATAAGAGTTGACATTCAGAACTAAGGAAACCTCTAGTAGTTCATAAATAAATGGTTATTTAAATTCTCTAACTTTTTCATCTAGTGAAAAATGGAACTTCTGCCTTTTGATCTTTTACCCCATATCTCAACAATTTGGTGAGGAATGATGAATCTAATGAGGCTGGGAAAGCTTTAAGATGAAAACACCAAGTTTCACATTTTGAAAAAAAAAAATTAAGCTTTCTCCTATGAAATCATTTTAATACCCATGTCATGTACTCTTTATTATGACTCTCAATAATGCAGTAATTTGTTTTGAGAGTCTTTGCCTAAAATTTACATTTTGCACTCACTCATGTACGTGGTCTAGAGCAGTTCTGATGCGGAAATGACTTTGACACCCAGCTCCTCTTTGTCTAGGACATGTGTTCGCTGCACAGCAACTCTCTCCTCCCGAGTGATGTGTGAGTTGAGCCTTTATCACCTGTTCATTCTGCCAATATATTTTCCACATCTGTCGTCCCAGTCATCCGAAGATTAATTCTAGGTGCCTGATGGCAAAATGTCCTTGCACCTGGGGAATGGAAGCCTGTAGAACATCGATCTCATCTTCTTTGTTTGACACAAGTCCATTAGCTTCATCTATCTTGAGGACAATCCTAGCTAACAGCCTATCTGATTTTTCTTCTTCGGGGACATTTCAGAATTTCAAGGTTATAGAGAAATTGGCTTTGTGCAAAGTATGTTGCCATCTGTTGCTGGTTTCTAATCTCAGATCCATTTAAGAGATTTTCCAGGCTAGATTTAAATAGATGTTTTAACTAATTGTATTTTTGGTACTTAATTCAGAAGCACATATTTAGTTTTGTCCTTTGATTATCACCTACCTATATATTCCACTATTCTGCTATTTATTTTTTGGGGGGGGGGGCACAAAGTGTTTACTTGCCATCATAATAGCTGTGTCTATTTGGTAGTTACAAAATAATAATTTATGTGAATAGAGAGCCAGAAAGCAGGCAGGACATTTAGACATTGTTATTTTTTTAATGTGAAAAATGAAATCCAGGGAGTTTATGTGGCTTCCAAAGTTTTAAAATTAGCTCATGTTTCAGATGAAATTACCTTAAAGTTCTAAATCAACTATAAGTTTGGTGACTACTAATTTTTTCCTCAGATTTTGTTTGATTCCTTGATTAAGAAGTGATTCTTTTAAAGGTTTAAAGAATTGTCTTCTAGTAAAACTTTGAAAGAGGCTAAAAACCTATTAATACTATGGTCAGAATATATAATTATACAACTAACTCTCTCCAGATAAGTATAATAGTTACATATTCAATATTATGTTATGTTTTATGTTATTATATTACATATACTTCATATATACTTTCCCACATAAAAAAGAATTCTAAGAGTCAATAAGCCCTATTCTAGAAACTTATGGTAAGAAAATAATCCAGAGGAAGTAAAGTATTATATGCGCAAAGATGCTTAATGCATTGATGTTTATAATAGCAAAAACTTGTAGGCAATTTATTTATCCAATAGTATAAAATAAATTATAATGCATTAAGGTAATATGATAATTTAGTCATTAAGATAATAATTATGAATATTTTGTATGTGGACACTTGGTATAAATTCAAGGTTAAAAACCCATAGCCACTATTGCATGTCCATTCTACCTTCTACTGTGGGAAATGTATGTATGCATACAGACAAATGTGGAACTTTCTGTGAAATCTTAACAGGAAGAGCTTGGTGAAATTCTAAGAACCTTTTGGTAATTTTATATTGGTTTATAATACAACATAATTGAAATAATATGATGCATAAAATCAGGAAGCAGGAACATATTAGTTGGAAAAGAAAGACAATGACATGACAAAATTGTTAAACTTCTCTAGTACCCATGGCCAACGTTTCTAACCAGTCAGAGAGGGTTTGGAGTCCTCAGTTGGGCCTTTGGGCCCATAAATTAATCAGGATAGTTTGAAAGGTACTGACAATTATCAATTCTTTTTTTTTCTTTTTTAATTAAAGGTTTATTTTATTGTTTTTGACAGAGAGATAGAGTGAGGTGGGAGGGCCCAGAGCAGTCTCCATAGTTGTATGTTATCAGTTTTCTACATGGTTTCATTCCACACAGGTGGGCGGGGGCCGCGCAGGGTGGGAACTGGACCAGTGGCCTCCCTCGTTGGAGGCATGCCCCCAAGAGCTGTGGGCCAAACCAGAGGCCTCCCACTTGGGAAACCCACACTGGAGAGAACCAAATTGGGGCCACAGCCTAGTTCAGCATATAGGTCCTCCCAGGCCACAGCTAGGACCAGGACTTGATCCTTGAATCCTGGGGCTGAAAAGTGAGCTCTAAACCCTCTGGGCCATCCCCACTTCCCCTGTTTTCAATTCCTAAATATGTATTCCAAATAAAGAAATTTATTAAAACCTGTTGACTTTAAAGAGGCTCCAAAATAAATAAGTAGCAGGAATGATGACGGGCAAAATCCCTGATATTTATTACTTAGAAATTCGTGGGAATATTAGGACTGAACTAGCCATTTGTATAACCATGAAAGAGCCCGTATTTATTCCCAGTCCCTACACAGACAATGCTCTATCTATTCAATAGACGTCAGTATGGTCACTTCTTCCCCAGGCATAATTTTCCTTTCCCATCCTAAAGTTGTCTTGTCAAAATATACCTGTCCTTTTCACATCTTCACAAAAACCCTCGGGTCTTAATCCTTGTATGCCACCCCTCCTCAAGAGAGTTATTACTATTTGTATACAAATCTTCTGGGTACACACTTTTTTATACAAAGAAATACCTAGCAGAAAAAAGTTGATTGTTTTTTTGGTTTGGTTTTTTTTTTCCAAGAAATGATTTTTGGAACTTCTCAAATCATACTATATAAGGGGTTTACCTCACATAGGGTGGGCCCAGGTAGGGAAGGTGGAAGAGGATTAAAATGGTCTTTCCTTGGAGCTACCAGGGAGCTGTGTGGGATTTCATGGTATTTGTCTGGGACATGATTAGGAATAAGCTTTTCCATTTCAGTAGGTAAACTTACACAGTTTAAATAACTGGCACAACTTCCCTTTATTTTGAGACAGTGATTCTGGATAAAAGGAATTTTACTAAGATGAAAGTTAATATCTTATATCTTAGTGTACATATTTCATAATAGAATGGGCATTTTCAAAAGCTTTATCTATGTTATGTTGATTTTCTTAACACTCTTTAATTTTCCCCTAGCCTATTTCCACAATTTATCTGCATGCAGCTAGCTACCCCTGACCCAAATGTGTATTTCCATTCTATGTTACTCCAGAGTTATATTTTTGCAAAACACTTCTATTTGAATAATTTGCTAATACCTGACAATGAACATATTGAAGTCAGGGTTCAAAAGCTATTTCTGTTGCAAAGCAGATAGTGCTGGTATAGAATTTCACATTCATATCAAATCCCATTTACTCCAAAGGTAGATAAGTTCCCACTCATGCCACTGGCCAGCAAGAAGCCAGGCCTGGGCTTGGAGCCAGGAGACCTGGATGGTGGTTCCTTTTGCCTGAAATCAGTTCTGTGATTTCAGAAAATCATTGAACTCATGTTTCTAACTCCCTGTCTGTAGAAGGACTGGCTTCACCTACAAGTATGTGATCTCAAAAGCTTCTTCAAGCTTGAAAATTCTAGTGCAATAATTTTAATATTTAACAATACATATAATTGTGCTTGTGTTACATGATAATTAGGCATGAGGATAAATGGCTCACAATGAATGGCTGTCATTAACTATAATCTCCAGAAAACAAATCTATTTTTAAGTCCTTTCTGTTCTCATTTTATTGGTTTTTTCAATATCAATAATCAGTGTAAATGATCTTGGCTTTTTCCTTAAAACCGTCTATCTTTTTAGCATTATCATCTTCAACTTCCTTCTCTCTGTTTTCTTATTATCGTCCTTGTGATCACACATGGACACATACAAGTATGTTAAAGACTGTTATGCTGAATATTAATTCCCATACCGTTGAATTCTTCCACTCTGAATCTATGGTAGCATCGTCTTCTTCCATGTCCTTTATTTTATTTTCACGAAGATACTTTAGTGGGAGCTTCCTGGCCCATCCTGACAAAGGTGTCCTTAAACATCCAGAGATGAATGTGCAGCATGTAAGAAAATAAGATCTATAAAAATAGAGCCCGTGGACATTCCAAGGAGTTGAAGCATCAAGCTTCTGGATACCCGTGGCCGGGGGGCATGGCACAGGGCAACACCCACAGTGAGGAAGGTTCTGCAGCCTGCCCCCCTAATCAACAGGGACTTCTGATGTCAAAGGAAAAAGAGGGGGAGATTTGGCCTTACCGGATGGGAAATGTTAAAACTGAGGCTGTCTAAAGTAACATTCTGGCTCCGTAAGTAAATTTTCCTGAAACGCATCATATCCATCATTATGATGAACAATAGCTGACCACTGCAGATGTGCAAGGGACTATGATATGTACTGTAAAGGCACTTGTTATTCTACTTCTCACATTATTCCTTTTAGGTAAATGCTCTTTTAATCCCTATATCAGAAGTCAAGATTTAAGGCCTAGAGCATTTAGGAAACTTGGGTTCAGTTCCATGGGTAGCAGGTAACAGTGCCAGCTTTAGGAAATAAATGTTTTAGGGACACGGAGAAGACATTTTCTTTCCCTTTCTCCTTACCTCACAGTATCCATTCCTGTTCCCCATATGTATAGTTTCCATATTGTTTTTTCCTGTTGAATTGAGTTTAAGGCATTTAAACCAGGTAGATATAGAAACTAAAAGTTCTATGTAATTGGAGAAACTAATTAAAAAGTGAAGCTGGAAATGAAAGAAAAACTGATCCTACTTGGCGTATTTTAATTTAAATTTGGTCACGTGGAAGTCCTGAACAAAGGTGCTCCGTATCCTGCATGGCCTGGCATTTGCTTCCTTGAGTTAGAAGGTCATCAAGTCCTTACCACCACTGTGACCATGTAGTTCCTCTTAAGGACAGTGCCTTTGGATGATGATGAGTGGCCTCTAAAGAAATTACCTGGAAATTGATTCTGATGGTAAGGAGTACTTGAGAGAAATAGCTTTCGTTTCTTCCTTGAAGTCATTCAGCTGAGATATATTTTTCCTTTCAGGCAGGTACAAAATTCTTTGCTGTCAGGTTCCAAGATGAGTGTTCCTTATGTAGGGTGTAACACTTTGACAGTTACAGTAGCAGAGCTGGAGATTTTAGTGCCAACCTCTG
The DNA here is from genome assembly GCA_004027555.1 of Craseonycteris thonglongyai. Taxonomy (NCBI): domain Eukaryota; kingdom Metazoa; phylum Chordata; class Mammalia; order Chiroptera; family Craseonycteridae; genus Craseonycteris; species Craseonycteris thonglongyai. Next base: position 11,047 of record PVKE010024787.1, read on the forward strand.
TTTGGAATGCATTTCCAATAATAGAGTTTGGTTCTGTGGTAGCATTTCAGTCAGTAAGGTTTTCTGTTCAGTCATATGATTTGGTGCTTCTGATATTCATGTCCTAACTTAATATATCTGACCCACTACTAAAAAAATTTGTTGCAATATTTTTCTTTTAATTTGGTACTGAAAAAAAAAAATGTTTTCTACCTGAGACTTCATATGACTTCCATAGGGAGCGGTCTCCACATTCAACTTACATTTTCTTTGAAACTTCACTGACTGGCTTTATTTTGCATACGTACTGATTAAAACTCTCTCGTTTAAAGCCTGGTCACTGCATTTCATTTGCAGATGTGAGCATGCTTTTTTTTAAATTGTTAAATTTATTAGGGTTACATTGGTTAGTGAAAATTACATTGGTTCCAGGTGTACAACTCTACAGTGCTTTGTCTATGTGTTACAATATGTGTTTTTTAACTTCTCAAATAAAATTCGTAGCCAAGACTGTTAAAATAATCTGTGACTATGTTTTAGGGTAGAAATATGTAGCATATTTTTCTATAAAGATACAAAATATAGTCATTTTTGTATATCATTTAATACCTGTAAATACTTTTATAAATTGATGTGCTTTCCCAGGACATTTAGGAAGGGGCACTATTACTCTTGGCTTATGTCTAGAGATTTATAATGAAGTAAGATTCATTTAGAGTTCAAGTAATTTAGGTTCATCAAGGCTTTAAGATTTCACAAAAATAAAAGAACAAGTTAAGAAGAGATGAAACATTATTCAGTTTAAAAAATATAAAGGTGAGGGGAAGCTGGGGTGGCTAAGTGGGGTGAGCGCTCGTTTTGCAGCCCCAGAGCCCAAAGATCGAGTCTAGGCCCCAGCCCATGCAGTCCCATATGCTGAACTGAGGTGTACCTCTAGTTCAGTTCTTGCCAGGGCCTATGTGGGAGGCTCCTGGCCCAGTTCCTGCCCTGCGCAGCCCTGTGTCCACTTGTGGAGTGAAACTATATGGAAAACTAATGCTGTCAACTATGGAGACTGCTCTGAGCCCTCCCCCCTCTCTCTGTCTCTCTCTCTCTCTGTCAAAAAAACAATAAAAATAAATCTTTATAAAAAATATACAGGTGATGTAAATAATTTATTCAGATGTGCATTTGTATATATGAATATGATATATGAGTTAGCTTATTAAATTGCCAATCTTACCTCCTTGAGCCTAGTAGCATGAATGGTCCCAGAGTGGGGTTTCACCTTGGTTTAATAATGTCCTCTTCCAGCACAGTCTTGCCATGTGTTGTCTGTGTCTTTAACTTCCTCCTGGTCATTTCCCAGCTATCAGCTAACAACAACAACAAAAACAACAACAACTTCAGACTCCTTGTGCATTTACCCCACATCCTTTTATTATGGTACACCCACTATGCTCTATGTGGTAAAGAACAGTTATCGCTGGATGTTGCACCTTTGGTCTCTACTTTGAACTCTGTCAAACCTGACCTCATGTCTTTGTACTTACAATTATGCAGTGGCATTTAATGCCAAATGGATTAAATTGATAACATACGTAGATGGCTACCATAGTAAAACCGTGAAAGTTTATCATGGTTTTATTTTTTAATGTTTTAAAAAATGTTTTCAATTACAGTTGACATATTATATTGTACAACATAGTGATTAGACATATTTATATACCTTATGAAGTGAATGCCTTGGTAAGTCTAGCACCCAGTTTTTTACCTGGGGAAAGAAAGAAAACTGTTTGCTAGCACTGAAATATTCTTTAATTCATGTTCTTTATTTTCATATGCTCCTCTAACTTTCACTGTAAAATGCCCTGACTCAGTTTTGGAACTGGATCAGAGAACAAGAAAAGTTGTCTAGAGCTGTTGCTTCTGGCTTGGACAACAGTTCTCAGGTTGCCCCTTGTCCTTAATGTGAGTCACATATCAATGACCAGATTTTGGAAATTTATTTTTCTACTTGTATTCAGATGCCCCCATAGGGATTGTTAATGGATGGTCCTGAAAAAGGAAACAATGCTTCTATGTGTATGAAATTTTTCATAATAATTGGGGAAAAGAGAAAGAAGAAACAGGAGGTAGTTCAGAGTTTGAGTGCCTGTATATCCCAGTCTGTTTGTCAGATAGAACCCTGGGTCTGGAATACATTCCTGCCTTCTGCTATTCCAGCTTCCTGCCATTGGCTTTTAGAGCTCCATTCCATTAGGTTGGCTTTTTTAATGGCCACCGACAGATATGGCCTACCGGTACCTGTCACCTCTCCCTTTCTCAGGTTCCAGCTCCTGTTGCCTCTGTGGGCTACAGGTTTATCCTGCAGCACCAGTTTTGTTCCTTTGAAATTCTCTGGCTGGCTTTAGTTGTGACGTGTACTGATGAGAAGTCTCTTGTTTAATAAGAGTGGCTCCCTGGCACTCTTATTTTTTGTGTTCTCTCAGGATAAAACCGTAAAAGTAAAGACAGTAAATTCAAAAGAGCCTATGTTTGATCGGTCGTGGTTAGGATAATTTTTTATCATTTCCTGAAAGTTCTAAATACCTCATATGAAGTCCAACAAAATGTATCATGAAGTATCTTTTTATAAATTGTCTTTTTGAGTAGTTATGAACAGAATTTATTTCCACTGCATTTCTATTTATAGCAGTGAGTGTAATGTAGAGAAATTCTTGCTGACTTGATATTGGAAATTAAATTTTATTTACAAGGATGCAATTAAAACATTTCCAAGTTAAAAATGTCATGTCACTCTTTGTCAGCGAGGTTAATTATACTATATTATTATATTTGTATGAATCCTTCCTTGTAAGGAGCTTAATGTTCTCTGAATATTTAACAACTGCCACAAAATACTGGTGTGATTATTATTCTTCCAAATGACATAAAATTTAAAAATCATTTACTAATTAATCATGCCAGATCTCTTAGAAGTAGGGAAAAGTCAAGCAGATTTGCTCATTGGCATAGGGTAGGTGCCCATTTCCAGGGTTGGGTTGGTTATTGCATTTTGTTCACACTTATCTTTCATGTAAATCAGTCATAGATACAGAAGAGGTGTTCTGGTGGGAAATGGCATTTTATAGCCTTCAAACAGCTTTTTCTAAACAAATAATAATCAAAAATACTTAGGCACATGTGTATGTCATCTGGAAACGCTGTGTCTAGCAGAGGGACTTTAATGGACTCCAATATTTGGTCTGCAAGTGCCTTGGACTTTTTCAAGACAAAATAAAAAAAAAAAGCTTGGAATCTGACCCCAGTTGAAGTCACTCATAATTTATGTAACCTAATTGCTCTCCCTGCTTCTTCCTAACAGTGAAAAAAAAATTGAAAAGTTATTTTTAAATAGCAAAGTGGTATATGTCTCAGTGATTATTGTGATTATTACGGGGTGCTTCCTGTTCTGTTTCATGGTGGTGATGGAATTTGGTTTGACTTGGGTTCACCTCTTGGTTCCTGCTGTTTGGCTTCATGTTTTGGCCTGTCCTGTCTGGCTTGTATCATAAATTCTGAAATCTGTTGTAGGAAAATTTCAAGTAACCTGGATTTGATTATACTTCTGAAAGAAAATAGGCTGAAACAGGGAGGTGGTAGGAAGTTGCTTTATAATTCCTTGTCTTTCTGTGGCAGCCTAAGCTTCTGGAAACTCCTGAATCAGTCTCCTCTACTGAACACCCACAACAATGGTTGACATGGTATGGTCAGTTATCAGGTTGTCCCTGCTGTCTACTGTTGGCACTGCCAACTGTACTTGGCCAGCTCATCCTCTAGTTCTCAGGATCATGATGGGATGTGACATTGTGGAATGCAATGAAAAAATCTGGAAGTACTGTATCTAGGCTGACCAGACATACCATTTTAAACAGGACAGTAAACAACGGTGCTGTTTTGTTTCAAACAGTACATATGGCCAGCCGGCCTCACTGGGCTAAATTCAAGGTGTTAGAAGGTTGACAACTCGCACCATTTGAAATGGGATAGTACCATTGTTTTCTGTCCCATTTAAAACAGTACATCTGGTCAGCCTAAAATGACCTTACCTCTACCCTCCAGTGGGGTCAGTTTCTTCCATAAAATATGATGTATTTTTCACTGTTTGACTCCCATGAAATCAAGATAGCTCTAAGCAGTGGTCCCATAGATAAGCTGTTGGACCAGTAGTAAGCAAACTGTGGCTTCAAGTGGGCATTTGCTTTTTAACAATCTTCCTAAAGTGGCTTGTGATCTAATTTCTGAAATCCCAATGAAGAAACTGAAAAAATCAATACGGGCCGGTTACTTTCTGCTTAGTGGGCATATAGCCCTTTCCCCAAGAGTTCTAGTGATCCACCTGACCAGACAGGACTACTTGAATTAACCCCATTAGTGGGAGCACATGGAGGCAGGCAAATCAAAGTGAGAATGTGCACCAGCTCCAAGGAGACACTCAATTTAAGGACTGAATGAATTTAATAGGCATAAGTACACACTTAAAAAAAACAAAACAGCTAATGCTCTTTGACAGATACCTTTATGTAAGATAAACACTTTATGGTATTAACAGTCTTTAGTGTCTGTGTAAATTAGTATTTTCTCCAATTAAAAAAAAATTGTGTTGTTAAGTAAAATACAGATTAACAAAATTACACAAAACCATGCATGACATAATGAGTTATTAGAAGGCTGGACACTCAAGCCAAGAAACTGAAGTCTGCAGTCATGCCAGATGCCGCGTGTCCTGTCCCCAATATGACCTCACTCTCTCTTCAAAATTAATCATTGTCTTGGTGTTTGTTTCTTCATTCATTTATTTACTGTTCATCAAGTATTTATAGAGTCCCTGGCATACACCAGCCTTTTCTCTTCCATCTGAAACATTTCAAGTGGCATTTTAGGTGTCCAAGACAGAGTTTTAAATAAATTTGATTCCCTAGGCTTAGAAATTTATTCTAAAAAACTGATATTTAAATAGCTGCTGTGATTACTTGAGCATAGATAGCCTGCTTTGCTAGTTACTAATTAAATACATTTTTATTATTCTAATATTCAATGCCATGTGCTGACAGTTATGAGAGCGATAAATATAAATATACTACAATATTTGTTTCTATAGTATTTATACTTATGGTAGCAGACATAATAAAAAGAAAATGTTACCAGTGAAAATGTCAGAGCCTTTTTCCCCCAAAATTCTCATAAGCCTGTTACAGTGCTTGAGATAGAAAAACGAAAATCATCTGGGATATTTCTTTTCTCCACCAGCCATTCCTTGGGAGAGACGAGAGAATAGGCAAGATGAATTGGATTGTTCACCAATTCATTCATAGTCTTTCCTATTATATTATATCTCTGCACCTACAGATTATATCCTATAACAATTTCCTTCCTCTAATTTAAATGCTGTGCTCCCAGGAGCTTATTTTATGTGTATCTAGTAAAATAGCACTAACCTAATAATGGTTTGTTCAAACTGGTACGAAGTTTGAAACAAGTGTTCTTTCCAATCTTCTGGATGTCCTATTTGGTAAAAGAAATATGGGATAGTCAATTTTAAAGTTTCCAGGGTCTTTCTATACTGTGAAATTTGGGGAAGTAAAAATCAGGATTCAGTCAGAAAGATCCAAAACACCAGAAGAAATAACGTTGTACATGTAGCCATGTACATGTTTCCATCCTGATTATGGGAACCCACTATTTGTTAGACTATTTGCAATCAGGATCAGGAGTTGAGGCTCTTATCTGTATGACCACTTCAGACACTATGGAATATAATAGAAGTTCACTAGGTGTCTATACCCCCAAGGGGTTGTTGGACCTATGAAGAAATGGCAACAGGAATTTGAATTGATAGGCAAGCATTAGGGAATGGGAAATATTATTCTGAAATAATTAAGGAAAACACACCATGTTTCTACCATAGGATCTGGGATCAAGGAAAGACCTCCAGGTGGGTCAAGAACTGAATTTACCTTTCAGCTGGACAGATGCAACAATTTTGTTCGTGGTTAATAGAGAGCAAGTCTTTGAATGTGACAATGATGAGTAGCTCTGAAGTGATCTTTAACACAGTCTCCAGGGGAGTGTACCTCAAATTTTGTGAAAAATGAGGAACCACTAGAAACTTAGAAAAGTGGTTTCTTTTGGGGGTGAGGGGAGCCTTAATTTCTGGTGTGGAATATTTCTCCCTTACCTTCAACAAGCCAAAAGCATGGGGAAGTGATAAATGACATGACTGAGACTGTCTTCTTTTGCTGTTAAGGGTGACAGAATAGCCTTTGGTCATCCGAGCTATACATAATTAATAACACATGATATACGGGGTGAATGGTCATTAGGAAGAAAAGTATTCAAGTCTGAGTATCTGTAAATCCTGAATTTATTACTTTAATCTTGACGGTCATTTTAGCTTAATATGACCCGATAAAAGAACTATTACATGAAAAACACAGGATGTAGCTAAAATAATGGCATGTGCTTCAATCTGTAGAAGATAAAGCTATTAAAAAAAAAAGAGCACTTGACTTTAAAAGAAAACATTTTTTTTTTTAATGTTGGAAGAATTTAAAACATTTGCTTTATAAAGATATATTCCCAAAAGTGCTGCCAAAAGCACTATGGTTAGATTGGATTTTTTTTTTTAAATGAAAACATCTATTTTTTTTATTATAACAAAATGGCTCATCCCTTCATTACTTGACGTGAGCTACTGGATACATAGCATGGATGGAAAGGAATCATGTCCTCACACACAGTCACAGTCCAGTGAGGGATTTGAACATGATCACCTGACTTCCAAGCCCGATACCTTAATTATTATTTTGTGTTACATCACAGGTTTGTTTTGAAGATTAAATAAGATAACGAGAATGTAAAATACCATTCACAAATAAAGTAAATGTTCTGTGCAATTCCTTAAATACATATGTCAAAATATCCATCAAGAACATCAGAATGCTATTATGCTTACAATCTCTAGTGTTTACAATCAACATTTTCACAAATTCATTTTGGATATACAAATCTAAACATGTCCTGTATATATATTTGATGAGAGAAAAATATTAATAAAATACTGAAATCAGAAATGTGTGTGAGCATTCCACCTTAGCCAGAATCCTTTTGTACTTATTTTGCAGGAAGAAAATTTAAAGAAGCCAAAATAGTAAATGGCAAATGATGGCTGGCTGGCTGACTCATTGCTTTAATTTGCTTGGTAGCTGCTGCTTCTATCTTGTCTATGTTTAAGGAGAAAATATACCTGGAAAATTTCTCCTATGTGCATTGCACTATACTTGGAGAAAACAACATCTTCACATAATGTCAAAGAAAAAATAGCACCACACAGCCTTTTTTTTTTTTTTTTACAATTAGGGATAATTCTATGTAAGTGGAAGAAGGTGAGGGCAAAATAGAATGTTCAGCGGGTAATCTCTCCATGAAGTGTTTAATACTGAGACATTTGGGTGTTCATGCTGTGATTTAAGCTGTTACCAACTTTTAAGTTTGCCTACTTATTTATTATGAACGTTTAAAGCTCAGACCTTCACAAAAGGTCAAACATAACAGTGAGTACAGTCACACAAAGAAAATGTATTTGAATGAGACTTCTCTACTGTTAAATGGATTGTCAGAATTGTCTAAAAAATATTTGTGCTTCTCTCCAAGTTGTTTGGCTCTCACAGTCAAGAACATGAAGATTTCTGTTGTAGAAGTGTGCACATAAATGGCGTATTTAAAAAACCAATTTCATGAGCACTTTCTAAATGCCTACTATGTATTGAACACCATGTCTCTTTGAAGAACTCATAGTTGGGGTGTAACAGAAGATAGAGATAAGTAAACAGAGTACACTGTGATGAGATATTTGAGACAAAAGTGTTCTTTGTGTCCTTGGGACTCTGCATAGGTTGTGGCTAACTCTGCCTGGAGGAATTAGGAGAATAACAATAACTAAAATAATGAATATTAAAAAAAAAAAACATTTTATAATATTCACAATTTTTAAAATCTTTCGAATGCTTTAGTTTCTATTAGGTGCTGTATTTGGTTCTGGAAATACACTAGTACAAAAACATAATTGTATAGAACAAGTGTTGTATATTACTCTCAGTCTGACTGTTTCATGGGTGATAACGGAAGACACGAGATTCCTGGGCCAGAGACAAAGCACTTTATTTGTTACTCATGTTACAGCAGGTGGCATAGCTTTTGTGTTCCTATAAGTTTCTCTTGTTCTCTAAATCTTATAGGGAATTAGAGTGTGGGTCCAGGTGGATACTGTGTGTACAAGTATGAATTATTGTTTTCTGCTACTTGAGAAAATCTTACTCATTTATACTTTATCTCAAAATTACTTGTTACATTAAAAATTTTCAAATTGTGTTAAGATTTAATTCCTATGTAGCTCGTTATTAGCAAAAAATCTTTTAGTCAGCATTTACTTTTCTATTTTCAAAAGTAATTTTATTATTTCATATTATTTAATTTATTGATAAACTTTACTAATTTTAATCAATTTATTTACTTTATAGTTTCTTCATCTGATTTTAGTAAGGCATTGTGTTTTGTTTTTTTATTATTATTACTTTTTCAATTTAGGGGTTAATTTATTTTCATTGTTTTGTTTTTAATTTATAATCATTTAACACTATGGATCTCGTTGTATAATGATTTCTTAACATGTATATTAGGCCACAAGTGATGTATGGAATATCTGGCAGACATTTATGTACCCAAATAGAGAAGTTTAAACTTTTGAGTCTTAGCGTGGCATTTTTACCCTGCCCTTTGCCTTGATGAGTAGGTTTTAGTGATGAGAAAAATGACCCACTTCTTTGCCCATAAAGGTGATTCTACTAAAAGATGATTTTAGAAAAAGATATAATAAATTGAAAACAAATTAATGAATAAAATATTTTATTCTTGTGTTTTATTGTAAATACAACAAAATGAAAGTATTCTTATGAAAGGGAATACAGTAATATACAAAGAAAAAAAATGAGACTTTGTGTCCCCAGACTCACAGCAGTAACCATATTCTTAATGTCCTATTACCTCCCATAATTATCTAAGATGCCATCAAAATGGTTCTTTGGTCTGGAAAACCATCAGCAGCTGACTTTATATCCTCTTCCTGCTTGCTCACAATTACGGAAGTGATTATACCACTGCTTTACCCAACCACTGCACATATGGGCAAGGACAGTTTGGGGTGGCAGCTTTCCAGTTCTTAAGAAATAATTAAACTGATAATCAAAAAAGAAACTGGACTCTTTGGGACGAGGTCTTTAGATTTGTAAGTTGTTTTGCCAGCAGAGCACCAGCTTGTGAGTTCCCTTTTTTGGCCTCATGCCAGCCCCAGCATGACAGTGCAGTAGCAACATGAGAGAGACCTTATCACCAGGAGGCTCAGCTACTTCTGAAGAGGTAAGTTTTCCAAATAACAAGTGAATATTCTTTTGATGATGAACGTACTGAAAAGTGCTCAATGTGTAACTAACCTAAGGACATTTCAGAGTATTTTAGATGTTTTAAAATGGGATAATGCACTGCTGATCTAAATGAGACATTCCAGTTGTATTGAGTTTTAGTCCTTGACGTAAGTCAGAACAACATACGAGGAGGTATATCTTTCTGTCTCTGTGATGTTGAAGAAAGGAGACATGTTAAACTTATATAATTGTTAAAAAAGAAGATATGTCAACTATCATGTCGTGTTTTCTTCATTTTGTTAATTCTGGGATAAATTTCTAGACTGCTACATGTCCGAATAGCAATGGGATTTTGATGGTAGTCATTTTTTTCCGTAGCAGCTGTGCCAAACCACATGCAGCAGATATTGGGACACTTGGAGGATGTACGAAATATTCAGGGTGAAGTAGCAGGTGCATACGCAGACAAACAGTGCACACTCAGATGGACAGTGCTGGATGTGTCACAGCTCTGCCTGCATGCCCTCTACCTGCCCTCTGCCTACGGGCTCCACAAAACACCACCAAACCAGGGGGGGTTCCTGACTTAAGAGGACCCACAAGAGATTTTCTAACTGAGATTACTATTATTATTTTGCTTATGATTTTCATTTGATATTTTCTTCTTTGACTTTGTTACTTGTAACATTCTTGTCTCCTGAGAGCTCTCTTGACTCTGAACCGATTACTCAGATAGGCTTCCAATGGCTAAAGATCGTGGATTTTAAAGACAGTTGTTTGTTTGATGGAGATCATGGGCTTGAAGGTGTAATTGGGAGAACTAAGCATTTTTTGCACAAGACACTGGGGAAGATCTGGAAGTGAAGGAGACTGCCTGAGTGGGAGAAGAGGAAAGAAAGAAGGTTTGGTTGCTAAAGGCATCTATTTTAAGAAATCCCTGGCATGCCGGGGATAGGTGAACAGGTTCAGCACTTGCCTTGCAAAAGCAAGGTCCAAGGATCAAACCCTAGCCCTGGCCCGTGCAAACCTTTATGCTGAACTGTGGTGCAATTGGTAACCACTGAGATGGCAGTGAATGTTCTCTCCTCCCATGCAGGAGGCCCCCAGTTTGGTTCACGCCCCACATGGACCCACATCACCTGTGTGGAATGAAACCATGTCACAACTAATGATGTAAAACTATAGAGACTGCTCTGGGCCCTCCCCCTTCTCTCTCTCTCTCTCTCTCTCTCTCTCTCTCTCTCTCTCTCGCTCTCGCTCTTTCTTTCTCTCTCTCTCTCTCTCTTTCTTCCACCTTCTCTTGAACAGTAAAATAAATCTTAAAAAAGAAAAGAAAAGAAATCGCTCCCCATGTTTCATTAGTCTTCCCACATAAATACAGAGTACGCTGTTCTCGTTCTAACCTCATGAAATCATTAGGAAGACATTGGTTTCTCATCAATCAGTTGTGAAGTTGGAAAAGGGATGGTCCGTTCTGCTCTCTGCTTTAACCCCAACATCAAGGACAGTGACTGGCACAGAGTAGATGTGTTTATTTGGAAATAAATTATTTTATCATTATACTGAACAGATAAACTATTTTTCTTATTTTATCTCACTTCCAATAATATCTGTTTCTAATACATATATTTAAAATTTTTTCTTTATGATAAAAAAAATAAACTTTAATATTTTAAAAACACAGAAAAATAAGAGACAGGGTAAACACAATTTCATGTACTTTAGGAAACTATTAGTTCTTTTATATACTCCTGTCTAGTAATCTTTGTATTTGTTTTTTTATACAGCTAATGTTAACAATAGCATCATTTTTACAATTAACTCTAGCTAGTGTTTCAAGGAGACATGGATATACTTGTAACAGAACCATTGGCACAAGTAAGCTTTTGGAAGTAACTTCCCATTGACCCTATGCTCTTTGCAAATCTGCTTCGTAAAGTTGAGGACATGTGTTAGGTATTGCTTGAAAGAGAGTCTGGTAAATGTAGTTTCCATCACACCCAACTCTTTCCTGTGTCTTGTTCCTTGTACTACCTTTATTCCATTTGTCTAGAACACATCACATTCCTTCTGTTCACAAAACTGACCCATTGACATGTTTCAAGACTCAGTGCAAAAGTAACCTCCACAGAGAGAGTTCCCCTGCCCAATAACTTATATATGGCCTCTTTCGATTTCTCTGTCCCACTACCCATTTCATTTTCTTTGTAGCTTTTCTGACAATCTGTAATTATTCATTGGTGTCTCTTGGTTCTCTTCCAATAGAATGTAATCTGTATGAGGGGAGGTGCTTTGTTTCATTATTGTTGTACCCATAGTACCTAACACTTTATCAGGACTTTACATGTTTTATGGAAATTTGTTATGTGATGGAGTCACCCAAAGTTGTGCCTTTAGTTTCTTTTCAATTTACTACACCATAAGAACAGCAATGATGAGCATATTTGCACAAAAATATTTGTGTATATTTCTGATAAGTTCTTTGAATCCATTAATAAAAGAAGTGCTATTGGATGGTCAGGTCTGAAATATCTTACGTTTTCCAAATTGCTTTATAAGAATAGTATTCCAGTTCATGTTCCTGTCAGCAATGTTTGAGAGCTTCCATTGTATCACATTATCAATGGAACTGAATATTTTTATGTTTAAATCTTTGTCAATCTTTTCTCACTGAATTATAGAAGTATTTAAAATGGCATTTTAGTATTATATATTATAGATGTTTATATTTCATCGTATTTTTTAAATAAAATTTATATTGTTGTGGTCTATGCTAAAAGTATTAAATGTCCATGTAGTCAAACCAGTTGATTCTTTGCAATTTCTTTCATTGTTAAGAAAGCCTTCTGGGGAGGCCAGGATGGCTCAGTGGGTTGAGCACTCACTTTGCAGCCCTGGGGACCGAGGATCGAATCCCGGCCCCGGCTATGCTGACCCATGTGCTGAGCTGGGGAGTGCCTCCAGTTCAGTTCTCACTGGGGTGAGACCCTGGCCCAGGTCCTGCCCTGTGTAGCCCCGCGCCCACCTGTGGAATGAAACTATGTGGAAAAACCAATGATGTGCAACTATGGAGA
>PVKE010024788.1:0-23537 GCA_004027555.1 Craseonycteris thonglongyai
CTTCAGTACATAGTTATTTCTATTTTACTTTTTGACAGATAGAGAGAGAGACAGAGACAGAGACAGTTAGAGAACCAAACTGTGGGAACTCCCCAGTTCAGCACGTGGGTCCTGCCTGGGCCGGAGCCGGGATTCGATCCTCGGTCCTCATGGCCTCAAAGCGAGCGCTCAACCCGCTGAGCCGTCCCGGCTTTCCCCATAAGTACTTTTCTTATTGGAAAGAAGCTCCTTGCATAATTAACATCACGTACTTGTCCTTGTTATTCCTCATTTGTAAGATGTGTCTGTCACATATAATAAGTATCTAATACATTAAATATTAATCACAAATTGCTGATCTGAAAAGCAAAACTAAGTTATATCTGTATTTGGATCAAGTTAATGTGATGTTGATGTCATAACTCAGAGTTTTATTAGCCATATTTATGTTAAGAATGTAGGTATCTAGCTAGATAAATAGATAGGGAGAAAGGTCATAAATCGATCCACAGATCAAACTTTTCTAAGTTTAGATAATGCCTTCTAGTTGGCTTTAGGTGGCTTTTCTTTACCAAAGAAGAGGGGGCTACAAGTCTGCCTTTTGTTTTTATTCCTTTTTTTTTTTTTTAAGATTTATTTTATTGTTTTTTGACAGAGAGAGAGACAGAAAGAAGGGGGGATGGCCCAGAGCAGTCTCCATAGTTGACAGCATTAGGTTTCCATATAGAAGGTGTCTCAGAATTCACGCAAGATTTGAATTGTGTGTCATTTGTGCGGTAAAATGTTACCAACAAAAAACAAAGACAGCGTGACAGCTGACAGTTCCGGGTTATTAAAAATGTAGTGATACACAAAAGAACAATGCATTTTTATTGTTGAACAATGAAAATTTACAATTTTTAATTAAACACCTGTGTTTTCTATCAAAATTACTTCTTGCGTGAATTTTGGGATACCCTTTAGTTTTACTGCACAGATGGGCATGGGCTGTGCGGGGCAGGAACTGGGCTGGGAGCCTTCCTCATAGGTCCCAGCAAGAACTGAACTGGGGGCACTCCCCAGTTCAGCATATGGGTCCACCTGGGCTGGGGCCGGGGTTCAGTCCTTGGGTCCTGGGGCTGCAAAGCAAGCGTTTAACCTGCTGAGACATCTCAACTTCACCTCTCTTCCTTTTTAACAAATGATGCTAATCAGGATGGAGCTAGCCTGGGTTAGTCTCCAAATCTGGATGAAGTAAGGCTCATCTGGAAATGGCGTGTTTCTTCTACCACTGGCTGGGTATCAGAGGCCAGGTGGCCTGTGTGACCAGATGAACAGAAGTTCTCAGAAATGCACGGGAGCCTGGAAAGAGGCTGGTCCTTCTTCACATATGCATAATAGACTGTCTACTCCACCTTCTCTGGGTAGCAGACATTTTAAAAGTTTGGTTGTCTATCTACCTACAAATTTATTTCTTTTTGCCTCATCATCTGTCCTTATTAGAACCAATATTCTCTGAAGTCAGGCTGGCCTAATGTTAAATGCCCATCTATTACCCTTTTATGAAGGTCAAATGCATCATTTCAGGTTGATTCCGAGTTATGCTCTACTATGGAAAATGGACAGAGGTCTTTTCAACATTCTGGTGTGTTTGCTTCCAGCATGCTCCCTGTGGTTTCTCAGAGGTTTCCATCATCTGGTGTTTGACACACTGTATCCGGAACATTTGTTTCTAGTGAATAGGCCTTGCTGCTCTCCTGACGGATGGAGAGGAACGCCAGCCACCACAGGAAATGCGCCATATTTACTGGGGTGTGGAAGTTTCACTCCACTGCATCAGATTCTGCCCCCAGCTTTCTCTCAGTGCTGTCACAAAAAACAAAATTAATGTTCATGAATCTTTAATAAAGCCACTTTTTTTTTAACTCCCTGGAGAAATTAAGAGATCCACCACTGATCCTGGGGGGCTAAATGGTTTCTATTTAAGCATTCCTTTTTCTCACCTGACCTTTCTCTTGACCAAATTTTCTTTTGATGTTTTGTTTTGTTTTGTTTTGCTTTGTTTGGTACCTCTGCTCCTCCAGGCATCTATCTCCCACTTGACTGGGGCCCTAACTGCTACTGTGCTTTTCATTCCATAGCTCTCCAAGTCAACAACTTAAAATAACTTTTGCAGAACAAAATTCTATAGCTTGTAGGTAACCAGATGGGCTGAGTTGTTAATGGGTAAAGTGGCATGCGATATGGGATATACGAATATAGTTTGGTGACAGGAAAAGAGCCATCTCTTCTTCTTTGGCTACTTGGGCCTATGTATGTGTCTGTGTGTGTCTGTGTGTGTGTGCTGTGTATGTTTGGGAACTGGAATACTACACACTGCCATCAGCTAATGAGCATGTCTATAGAGGAGAAAAGGACAATGTGGAGGAATCCAAAAAATAAAGAGTGAGGAAAAACCAGAGGCCTGAATACACAACCTCTTACAGATAAAAGCAGTATAGGAGGAAAGGTGTCCAAGAAGGAAGATGGCAGAGATTACAAAGCATTCAAAGTCACAAAATAGTGATGAGAGAAAGCTAAAACAAAAAGCATGCTGAAGACATAGGCAGAAGAAAAAGAAATAACACAATAGTAAATGTTTTCAGTAGATTTAGAATCTCCTGAGATCTCTCAGGGAGTGGAAGGCAAATTTACCAGGAACTTATTAAGACTTTCAGAGGGAGTACAATTTACTCTTATCTCTCTGTTCTTTCTGAGTGATTTCAAAGATGTTGATGGCTGTGGCCGAAATTGGTTTTGCCAGGAAGGAAAGCACAATTATGACTCAAGTGCGGAGGAGTGACAGGCCTAGATCTCAGCTCCCAGCTCCCCAGTGGCAGAGTTAGATCTCATTGCTGCTGCCTGCAGTTAATGAACTTTTGTCCTTTTAATGTTCTGGCTCCTAGCTACTCTCATGGCTCCATGGGATGGCCTCCTCTATTTATGTGTACACCTTGCAGCTTCCGCACTTGTTAGGTGAACCAACTCAGCACCTGTTTGTAGTCACTGCAGAGCTCCACATTATCCTTGGAGGGAGGTCTTTGTGATGGAGTCTTTAGTTGTGGTGTCACGGTTAATATAAAGGACCCTGGAGCCAGTCTGCCTGGCCCTACATTCAAGCTAAGCCATCTACAATTGTGTGCCCTTAGATGAGGTGGTATTTATTGGTTTGTTTATTATTAACCTCTCCTTGAGCGTTTCCATATCTCTAAATGAAATATAATGATCGTGTCACTATCAAAAGGTGGTCATGAGAAGAGTCAATACAAGCAGAGAATAGTGCCTGACACATAGCAGTCATTCCATAAACATTAGTCTCGTTGTTATCATTATGATGTTTCAAATTATATGGCCATGCCCATGCCATCATTTGTCAGCTCAACCAAAATTATTAAATGCCTATTTTGTGCCAGATCTTTTCTAAGATCTATGAAGTGGCATAGAAATATTAATGAAAGACATTGTCCTTGCTTTTAAGGATGTGTAGTCTGGTAGAGGAGATGAATGTATAAACAGTCAACTGCAGGATGGAACTTATGTATCATAATAGCTGTGTACATAGAGCTCTATCTTTGCAGACTCCAGGAAGACTTCATTCACAGAGAAGCAGATATTTGTCAACTTGAAAAGGGGAGAAAAATTAAAACTATTTTTCAGTGCATGTGTTGTCAGGAACCAGTGTTCTCAGACCACAGTGCATACATAGCTTTGATTGATTTACAAATAACAAATGAACAAGCAAGTGCCATAGTTCAGTATGTGGGTTTGCATAGGCCAGGGCTGGGATGTGTTCTCTGGACTTCGAGGTTGCAAGGCAAGTGCTCATCCTGTTGAACTATCCTGACATCCCCTATTTTGGTTCTTAAAACATAGTAATTTCCATTTTTATCTGTCTCCATGATCTATTTAATTATAATTCTAACATGAAACCCAATTTCTTTCCAATTGTTATAAACTTTTCCTGTCTTGTTTTTAAAATCAGTAAGTTGGCAGGGATAACATTTTTTGAATTGAATTAATAAAACTAAAATTTACCTTCTTACAGATTTGAGATATTCATCCTTTAACTTAAGTAACTATTGGTCAGTCAGAACTATTGATGACATTTGGAGGTGAAATTTTAAGAAGAAATCAATTGACGTACTTTATTGAGCATGTAGCTGGTGGCCAGTTCTTTGAAAGCACATTGACAAATATAAGACAAGTGTGAACCTTGCAATGCCCCTTGTGTAGTTTACCATCCTGCTATAGAAATGCAATTACAGGACAGTGCAAGACAGAAGACGCTGGATCACATGGTATAGGTGGCAAGGGTTTGGGATGGTTAGGAAGGCAGTATGAGAGGATTTAAATTGCCCCATAAGGCATACTGCTGTGACATCCACAACAGAAAATATAATTTAGTTGAATACAACATTTATCGAGTGCTAGGCAATAGACAGACACAAACATACATAAAACAGGGCCCTGTCTGCAACAGGAAGATTGAAGGGACAGGAGTACAGGTAGAAGTGAGCATAGTGATTATATAGATACAGGTACTTTCATGTCCACAAATCTTAATAATTTGATAATATATATTATATGTCCTACATTTTTTCACCCTAAAAGTGCTCTTTTGACAGATAATGTATCCTAATTGCTATTTATTTATTTTTTAAAGATTTATTTTATTGTTTGAGAGAAAGAGAGAGAGAGAGAAAGGGGGCAAAGGCCCAGAGCAGTCTCCATAGTTGTACATCATTAGTTGTGACATAGTTTCATTCCACACAGGTGGATGTGGGACCACATTGGGCAGGAACTAAACCAAGGGCCTCCTGCATGGGAGGCAGGAAACTTTGCCACCGAGCCATTCCAGGGGTTACCAGTTGTGCCAAAGTTCAGCAAATGAAGTTTGCGCAAAATGCAGCCAGGAATCAAAACCCAGACCTCACAATTACAAGGCAAGTGCTCAATTGCTGAGCTATCCTGGCATCCTCTAATTGTTTACTTAGAAAATATAGTCCCGTGACACTTCGGAACATTTGGGAGAGTGCCTGGGTCAGGGCGGTAGATACATGTCAGGGATGACAGGTAACTGAGACGTGTGGCATGAATCATGATAGCAAGGAATGTCTGGTGTTCCAGGCACTGACTAGTAGTTCATCTTTTTCCCCACTACGTTCCAAAAGCCTCTTATTGCTACAACTTCTTATTAAATGCCAATGCTTTCTCCTTCAGCGAACCCAGATTTAACTAGGATGGTTGTGGCTTTTGGCGCCAAACCACCCATCCAGCTTAACTCACATTGTTATAGTGTTTGCATTCCAGACGATGTCCAGCAAAAGAACCGTCTTGTTTTCAGGAAAAAATTGTTGGATCTTAGGAAGGCACTTGTCTGATATTGGAAGCAGTCTTCTTTCTTTTTTTCTTTTGTTTTGGTTTCTTTTTGTTGTTTGTTTGTTTGCTTTTAACACAGAGAGAGAGAAAAACAGACAGAGAGAGACAGAAAGAAGGGGGAGGGCCCAGAGCAGTCTCCATTATTGTATGTCATTAGTTTTTGATATAGTTTCACTCCACAGATGGGCACGGGGCTGCACAGGGCAGGAACCCAGCTGGGGGCCTCACACATAAGAAGCATGCTCCTGCAAGCTGGGGGCCTTCTACATGGGAAGCATGCCCGGGGCAGGAGCCAAACCAGGGGCCTCCCACGGGGTAAGCTTCCCCCGGTAAAAGCTGAACTTAGGGCATGCCCCAGTTCAGCACAGGTGTCCACATGGGCCTGGGCCATGATATGATCCTTGGACCCCAGGGCTACGAGGTAAGTGCTCAACCTGCTGAGCCATCCCGACACACCCAGTCTTCTTTCTTTTGAATGTATCTTATGTGGTGTGTTTGAACATGTCTACTCCTTGCGTATTATTAAGGCATTATTTGACCAGCACATTTACGTATTTTCTTGACTGACTAGTGCTGTTGTTTGTTTCTTGGGCCCATGCCCTCTGTATGCCCACTTGGGAATGCCTTCCTGACATTACAAACTCCCATCAAGGACTCAGTTACCACCAGAGATGCCCATTGTTTCAAGAGCGCTGACCTTTACCCATAGGCACCAATTAAAATCAATGGCTTCTTACCCCTGTACTGCTCACTGCAATTCTGGCTCAATGCCCACGGTAACTGGTAGGATGAATTCTTATTAGTCCTCCTCTTCTCATCTTTTCTTTTCAAAACAAGAAGAGAGTGGCCTGCAAATGGGTATGTATGAGTATGCTTTCTCTGGAAGAAAAGGGGGCTGATGACCAGTGTTAAAAAAAGTTCCCAGTTCAATCACCTTTTGTGACAACACAAGTGAAGACCCTCCATAAATAAAATAATTAGGCAAAATTTGGGGCATTGCCTGCAGGTCTGTCCCCGATTGACATATTAGCAGGGCTGGCCACTTACTGCATGATGATGATTTGTTGTTAATTGCAGGGCCATTCTGCCCAAGCATAATGCCTTCTCAAGCTGATAGAAAGATCCGAGTTCCAAAGAGCACCCAGCCTTACACATGTCAAATTATATGAGTTACTAGCACACCCCAGAGTGGAAGCCTTTTAGGTGAACTTAAGTTTCTTTTTAGAATGGAATTTGAGATCAGGGCATTTAGAGCTGGAAGTAGTTTTGTCTGTCATCACAGATATCCATCAAAAGATTACCAATTTTGGCTGATCAGTAGCTTTAAGGTGCGCTAATGTAGGGAATCAAACATGGCCGTGTCCTCAGAGGTATGCCGTCCTCTTTGTAACTCTTTCTGCTCTTTACTTCCATTTTTCCCACCTTGTCTTCTGCTGAGTTATGATGTTCCTACATGTCAGTGAAATTTGAAGCCAAATTCTACTGACCCAGTTATTTTAGTAGAAAAGGCCATCATGTAAACACAGTGGCCCAGAAACAAGCCTGTCTGTACTCAAATCGAGACAAGAAGTTCAGATTGGCTAAAAGTAAATGGAGCTTGAAATTCACCATTCACTGTTCAGTTTAAACTTCTACATTGAAGCAAGTTGAAGCTCGAGAGAAAGCACTGTCCCCTTCGTGTAGAAATAGCTCTACAGACATTCCCCCAGCATGGCACATACAAACAACCGGATGGAGAGAATTCAATTTGTTCTTTGATCTACAGAGAAAACGGTTCCTGCAGTTATATTATCCTCCCCCCATGTTCCTCTTTACTATTTGAAACTTTAAGACGTCTGAAGATAATACTGGTACAAGGGCTTTAAAATTTCCCAAGAGCCACACATTTCGCATTTCCCACCCACAGGTCTTGGAGCGCCTGGAAGTGTAATGCTGTGAGTGAGAAGTCCCCTGGCTCCCAAAAGATCCATGTCAGCATCCCATTACCCAGCAATCAGTGGAAACTGGTTAAGCTCATCTGATACAGCCCAAAGATGATCAAATCCAAACCATTCGGCTCCATTGATGACAAACATGAAATTTTGCCCATGTTTCATTATGTTTCTCCATACAAGCCCAACTCAGGGGAATCACAAAGCTCTCTGAAATAAATATGTGGGAGAGAATGGTGTTGAAATGGAGTATTACCTGTCTACAACTACTTAGTTTCTTCTTTCATTTTCTTTCCTCCTTCTCCCCTTCCCTCCTCCCTCCTAAAGATCATTTATATGAAAGACGGAATAACAAGACCACCTTATATATTTAAAACAGAATATATATTTTAAATGATTACAAAAGTGTGTAAGTGTGTGTATGGAAAATCTTATCTTTACAAAAACACTGCTAGGTGGGTAGGAGACATTATAGCATTTTAATACCTGAAAACTAATGAGTGACTGGTGGTTTTCAACTAGAACCTAGATCTTTACATTTCTGGTCTGTGTCCCTTCTATCATAGTTTACCATTTTCCAACCATTGCTTCAATTCTCTTTGCGTAGGAGAGTGACTTTTTACATGCATTCTTGAGGCCAAGTACTGATATCTCTATAGATCTTTAATAAAGTTCATGTTTTAAATATGAATGATATAATCTCAGATAAAATGCAAAGCACAGAGAAAACATAAAGGCAACCTATATGTCACATTTTCAGTCAGCGTGTATAAAATTGTGCAGCATCCTGCTTATCATTTCATGAGAACAGTCTTGACAGCTTTATGGGATAAACCTGGTGCTTTTAGAAATCTGAAAAGGATTCCATAGAGAGGGCTGAGAGGAACCTCATTTTAACCCCAAGTCCCAGGATTGGCTCCCAGTGAGAACTCAACAAATACTTGCTAATAAATGAATGAATAATGAATAATGAATAACTGGATGAATGGATGAATGACTAAATAAATAAAAGGCAGTTTGCAGACATGTTTCTTTCTCAGTGTTGCTAAAATTAGAGTTTTGGATTATTGGCAACTCTAATCTTAGCAATATTGAGAAAGAAACATGTCTGTGGCAGGAGGATGGACACAATGACCCTCAGTCATTTTCAGCTCTTGGAACTGCATTCCTCCTTGCCCTGCTCTCTGGGTGGCCTCATGAGCTGCCTCTGTGTACTCACGATGGGTATGCCTGTCCTCTGGCTTGTTATTCGCCATTGTAGAGAGTGTATATCACACATGCTCCTCTCCTACTTGTCACACCATCACCAGAGACCTGAGGAATGAGACAACCTGGCCAGTGTTTGGTGCGAGGATCTGCTTAGAGGTGGATTCCATTGTCCTGTTGATGCCCCTTGGAGAAATCACAACTGAGATATGGTTCCCCCATCACTGTATGATGGGCAGGGCCTGTTCTGGCCCGGGGACAGCTGTCGTCACAGGCTCTGACCACACCTGTGACACTGTCATTGCCTTTCATCTCTGAGCATGCCCTCATCAAACCTCGAGGCTCCCACTTTCCCGGTGTGAGTTACTACTCCCTCAGTTCCTTAAAGAAGACCTCCTCTCCTCTGCGGCAGCAGTGGTGAAAAAAATTAAAAAAAATTTTTAATTAAAAAAAAAAGAAAGGATATTCAAATCATTCTGTTAAGATTAAACATGTGGGGGAAGCCAGTATGGCTCAGCAGGTTGAGTGCTCACTTTGTAGCTCCGGGGTCCAAGGATCGAATCCTGGCTCCGGCCCATGAGGATCCATGTGCTGAACTGGGGTGTGCCCCTAGTTCAGTTCTTGCTAGGGCCCATGCAAGAGGCCCCCGGCCCTGTTCCTGCCCTGTGCAGCCCTGTGCCCACCTGTGGAGTGAAACTATGTGGAAAACTAATGTCAACTATGGAGACTGCTCTGGGCCCTCCCCCTTCTCTCGGTCTCTGTCTGTTTCTCTCTGTCAAAAAAACAATAAAAATGAAATCTTTCAAAAAAGATTAAAACATGTGAGTGTTAGAGGGGCTTCCCCTCTTGCTTGTTTTCTTTTCTTTTCTTTTTTCTATATCAAATGTTTAAGGCAACTATTAAAACTGTGAGAGGAAGACGTGGACACAGAAGTATTAGAAAGGAAATTGTTTAAACTAGATCGAAATCGGAACTCATAATCTCTCTTTGCATCTTCAGCTAAGCGATGCTTCTTATAACCCAGACTCACTTTTCACAGAATAACTAGGACAAGCATAGTTCTTGTTTTGGAAGTCAGGGATTATGATACTCTGTAAGCTGTAAGAATCGTATGTGTGAAATATACTGAGAACATCCCCACACATGATGGTATTTGATGCAGAAAGAAAACGAAACAAAACTCTGAAATCAGCAGTGTATGTACCATTAACAGCATTTTAATGTGGAGATTACTAAGGCTCTGAGTGGGTGGTTTGGGTCATGTACCCGACAACTGTGCGAGGGCTTGGCAACGTGGAGACTTTCCTAAGCTTCTTGGTTAGGATTCACCATCCTGTGTAGTAACTAAAGCGTTTAATTTTCCTAGGACCACGATTATGTCCCCTCAGGGTACATGGGAGATAATAGCATGTGAGCAGCAAAAGTAATTCTGTTTTCAGGCATTTATACAAGAGTGCCATTGGTTAAATGTTTTGATATCTTTGAAATTCCCTGATAGATATGAACATTCTTTTTTTTTTTTTTTCCAGATTTATTTTATTGTTTTTGACAAAGACAGAAAGAAGTGGGGAGGGCCCAGAGCAGTTTCCACAGCTGGACATCATCAGTTTTTGACGTGCTTTTGTTCCACACAGGTGGGCGGGAGCCACGCAGGGCGGGAACTGGGCTGGGGGCCTCCTGCATGGCAGGCATGCCCCAGTGACATGAATATTCTTAAAGATGCGTCCACCTGTCTTTCAGAGATCTGTGAAATGAAATGGCCAAATTAGCACTGAGGTTGCTAAACCTCAGCATATATAAGAACCATCCAGAGGGCTTGTTCGAGTGGAGTTTCTGAGAAATGCTCGCATGCAAAGCCCTGAGAATCTGCATTTTAATAAGCATGTACCACCCCTCCATGTCCCCACAGTCCTGCTGCATATAGGTCTGGGACTACAGAGCACTGATCCCTAAGGAACAGACGTGAGCTGGGCTCACCTCTTAGTTTTATTTTTATTGTATTTATAAAAATAAAATAAGTAAATCTTTTGGTGTTGGTGACACAAGTGTGAAATATTATGCATTTGGAGCTAGCTGCCCTCTACTGGACAGTGGAGAACGTGATTGAAATCAGACCATTTCTCTCCATTTGCCTCCACGGCTGACATTCAAACGGACGTCCTTATTCCTCTCACAGAAGGACAGCTGTATTCTGCATCTGACCGCTGGGTGGGCTCAAGGTCAAGGGCACGCGGCCAGGCTCAGGGCGGCTTTGAGATTGAAGGACAGGGGCTGGGCACAGTCGTTGGGAATGGTCAGGAAAGCTCACGGACAGGCAGTGAGCTGCCCTTCAGCTTTTCACGGAGGAGGAAGCAGGGGCTGAATGAAGAATTCTTAGTACCCCCTGGCGTAGAGGTACTTACCAGTGATTTAACTTCTCAGAGTGGTGAGAGTCGGTGGTTACAGAGTTCTCAAAGGCATCTGTTAAGCTCCAGGAGGGGCGCTTCTCAAAAAAAAATTTTTTTTGAGAGTTCCACTCCATTATTCCTGGGTTCTACCTTTATTTCTCTGCACAGCAAATGGCTCTGTGTTAGTATGAAACACAGGCAGCCCACACAGGCTTATTAGGCACAAAGTGCTATTCAAAAACTCCGTGAGAGAGAAACATGAAGGAAAAAAGACAGAAAAGCAGGTATTTTTGAAAACAGATTTGGGAATACATTCTAACACACACCATTGTCTGCACAAATTGTGGAAGGAGGTGGTGTCATTGATTTGAGTTTAGACCAATGACCAGGCAGTTTTAAGGAAGCGTGGAGCCGTGAACACTTGCCTTATCATTGATGTTGAATCCTCCCCTCCTCCCAAAAGAAAGACAGTACTGAACATGAATACTTTATATTTTGTGACTATGATGCCTTCTCTCCTTACCCACAAGCACTGGAAAAGTGAAAGAAAAAACAAAGGAAGAAAAGGAGTCCTATGAAAAGAGATAGATATGAATGAACAGAGAAGATTCTCTCACTTTAACAGAGAGACAAGCGCTCAGGTCAGCTACCAGGTTCTGGAGATTTTGTTCATAGTGAAGGACAGTCTGTGAAGGCTGTAGAACAAATGGAAGAATACGTGGTTTGGATCCCACCAGATGCCCCCTTGCTGGCCCCTTCCTTTGCCTTCAGTAGCTCAGCCTTCCTCTGCCCCCGCATTGCCAGAGCCTGGCTGTCACTCATCTCCATTTTGCAATTTGGCTGTCATGTCTTTCAAGTTCCTCAGTGACAAGTGGACTTGAACAGGGCGAGCAGGGGGATCCTGGCATGATAAGAAGAGAGGGCCTTCCTGGGAGACCAGTGCAGATCAGACCCAGCTGCCTTCTCAAACGGGAGCATTCTGGCTGCAGAGCGTCTCAGCCAAGAGGACAGTGAAGTTCTGGGTCCTTGGCACCTTTTGTCCCTGTATCAAGCTGAAGGTCC
The DNA here is from genome assembly GCA_004027555.1 of Craseonycteris thonglongyai. NCBI lineage: Eukaryota > Metazoa > Chordata > Mammalia > Chiroptera > Craseonycteridae > Craseonycteris > Craseonycteris thonglongyai. The sequence goes on from PVKE010024788.1 coordinate 11,963, forward strand.
AGCTTAATTTCCAATATGCAGGAACGTGGAGGAGGCTTTTAGTCTAGGACACTTTTTATTTTTAATTGTATACTTACAAAGCTCCTCCTACCCCACCAAAACCACAGAACAGAACAGGAGGGAGAGAAAGAGAGAGTGATAGGAGGGGAGGGAAGGAAAGGGAAAGGGAGAGAAAGGCAGAGGAAGGAAGGGAAGGGGAAAAAGGGAAAAAATGTGTCTTGGCTAGAAAATGATATGCAAAGACTGAACCTGAGTGTGAGGACTTGGCTTGGAGCCCACGTCTTGTTTTCTTTACAACTGGCTGCATGTAAAAGGGACAACTGCATCAAAACCCTCTTCGCTTTTCTGTGAATAAGTTCAGCATCCTTTTTATGAATATTTCCTTTCCCTCTTCTCATTTAGCTCTGAAGTTTGGTCGGGAAACAGGAAGCAGCTGAGTGACTGCTCTGGTGGCTCTGGGAAGGGGCCGAATGAATCAAGGATTTGACAACTTCACCCTGCCTGCATTTAGGTGATCCCAAGAAGCGGAGAGGAGTGTGACTCCTAGAGGCAACCAGTGTCCACCCAAATGTCAGCCTCACTGACACTTGGTGTGTGTGCTTGCGGGTGTACTGCTCTGTGCAACAGGGAAGATAACGTGAATAAGCGATGCGGTGAACTTTAAATGAAAGAGCACATGCATAACCCACGGGCTATGAGTACTATGTACAAGACATAGATTTGCCTCCAAGGTACAAGATTTGTTTGCCTTCTGTGAACTCAAAATCCATGGGGCATTTCATCCTGACATAGCTTTTGTAGAAAAATTCAAATTGCAATTACAAAGAAGGTGATATATATGTTTTTTTCCAATGCCCCCTTGCCCCCCATGGAAGGTAGCCTATACCTGTAGTGCCAGGGAACTTTTACTGCAAGGAGCACATGGTCCTCTTTAAGGCAAGTGTGGACCAGAAGGACCAGTCTTGGAGAAAGTGAAGCCAAGAGGGGTGTGAACCATTTGTTCTCGGTTCCATGGGAATTTGTTCCATTTCAGAATCAGTAGTAGAATCTTGAACATCTTATTCCATCTGGAAAAAAGGAGAAAGTACGTATTCTCCTGCCTCTCAGGATGACTAAAAGAGTAAAATGCAATCATATATGAGCAGATATTTTGACATTTGAAAAGTAAGTTTCAGATGTACAAAATCAGTGCTTTTATAGTTATTTCCAACACAACTCTTTGCGAAAATGTCACCATGGTGAAGGAAGATATGCTTTATATGGAGGAGGCATTAATTAAGATGTAGAGACACATGTGTATGGGGAAGAAAAAGTAGGAAGCCGATTCCTCAAGAATTACACCTTGCACAAAGAAGATGCACAGGCATGGTTTTTGCAAAATTTAAAAGGAAAGTACCCCCTACAGAACAGTGGAAACTTTAGAAATATAGCAAAGACCCCCTAACTGAGCAAAAGCAGAGGTCCTGATTTTATTCAGCACCCCAGCTAACAAAAGACACCTGTCCCTCACTAAGCCTTAAATAGAGTCGTCTCTGATGTACATGCAAAGCCACACCGTTTGAGGTGCCACTATTTCTTCGTCTCTAAAGAGGGATAAGAACACGTGTATCATGTTAGCTCATTGCACAGGGGTGAGGATCAGGAAAGCACAACACAACAGGATGCATATTTATTGAGCTGAATTCAGTATTTCAAAACTGCATTTCTGGGGAGGAAACTTGGGAGAGGGTGGGATTGATCCCCATAGGACAGGCTTTTGAAGGGCTCTGTGGAAGGAACATTTTTGAGCTGGGCCTTGGGAGACGGGAAGTCTTGAAGAATGCTGTGAGGATGTAAGCTAAGGGGAAGATGGTTCTAAGTGACAAAGGCTGTGGCCACGGGACTCACTGTACGTATTCTCCAAATCACTCAGCTCTAGAAACTCTGTTTTGACCCCAGAGTAGTTGGAACTCAGAAGCTGGTATGTTATTGGCAGAGGAGCCCAAGAAGATGGCATAAGAAGAGGCGTTTGTTCCAAACTGCCTGGTGAAATGCAATTACTTGAAATGGAATCTGGCCAGGGCAGTTGCTGTTAATACCGCTATCCTTGCAGAACGTTTCCAGGGAGCTTTAACAACTCTGAGTGGTCAGGACGTCTGTTTTACATCTCAGTGAAAAGCCTGCAGAACCACAGCCAGACAGCTTCAGCCAAGAGAAATCACTATGCTTGCACAGATCTGCAAACTGAACATCTGAGCCCGAAGGGCAGGCACCCGCACTAGGGCCTTCAGCTCTTGGGGAGAGATGCAAACCTGAGCCCCAGTGCTTAGTCAATGAAACAGTTTGTCTGTTTGAAGTGCCACGTGAACAGAACAGAGCTTTACATTTTCAAAGAGGGTAGCTTCCCATTCAATGTAGCTATTTGGTCTCTATCCAGACACAAACCTTAGGAGGAGGAAAAAAAATTTTTTTAATATCCCACCCTGCATTCTCCTGCCTGATGGCATTCCTTCCTCCCTCACTCCTTTCCTTCCTTCCTTCTCCAAAGCAGATCCTCATGTTACCAGAGACTTTTTAATAGTGTCGTTGACCTACATTGCAGAACAAGGCAAGCAGCTCCGGAACTACTCTAAAGAGAAAGATGAAAAAGAAAGAGAAAAGGAGTTGGGTCTCCCCGAGTTCAACTCTTGGTGCTGAATTTCCAATAGAAGTAGGATGGTAAACATATGTGCTTTCCTTCCATGCCTTTATTGATATTCTGCTCAGGACTGGGAAAATTAAAATACAGTGTCTCAGCTCCACTTATAGCATGATAGTAAGTGTGTGAAACAGGATGTTGAAAAGAGCCAAGCAATTATGCATTTGTTATGAGTAATGGGGAAGGTGGAGTTTTCTCCTTTATTTAAAAGGCTTCCTCCCCCATCAAATGGGCTCTGGTCCCACAGGACTTTGCTTGCTGTATAGTTTATAGTTTCAGTATTGTTCCAAATATCCAAGTGTAGAGGTTGCTCCATGAAGCACTTTTTACTTTATTTTCTTTAAACTGTTGTAAGATGTTGGGGGGTGGGGGGGTGGAATATATATATATATATATCCTGGGGAGAAAAATCCAGCCATAAGGAGATGGTTACATGGCTGGATACTTTCTAGACAGCCCTCATATTAATATGTATCTTCAGGAAAAAAAGAAGAAACTAATAAATGTCATACCCAGATGCTACATGGGCCTATAAATTAGTTCAGTACTGGAAACTCTTGAATGACAGGCCAGTCAACAGTCTGAGAGGCCTTGGGCAACTTCAATAATCTTCTTGGCATTGGATTATTATTTTTTTTAATGCATTAAATGGATAGCAACCTTAAGATCTCATATAAACACTATGAGGTTTTTTGTACTTAGCATAGTAATCGAGTTCCTTTGATGTCTACTGCAATCTGCTTTCTTTACTTGACCTTTCCTTTGTAAAACTAAATCATAATTTGCAGCTGATGGCTTTCTGCATGGAACCCTGAAGGTAATAGATTTTAAGCTTTACAAGATTAAGGCATGCACTTCATCAATGAGTAAATTAATCCTCTCAAATCTCCACAGTTGGTTCTATGCCATCTTTATCAGGTTTTCTGATACTTGCTTGATAATATCCTTTAATCTAATCAATTGGTTTGTTATCTCTGAACACAGTTTTAGTCTAATTTATAGCTCTCAAGTCCATTAGCAAGAGATCACAGAGACTGAACTTAAATGTCGAGTATTGAGATGCAGTACTTGTCCAAGTCCTTTGGAAGGCCTGGGGAGTTCTTAGTGTACAGTGCTCAGGAAGGCTAAAAAGGTTGTGACAATTGGATCCTGAGGTTGATAAGATGTTTTTTAAACTTAACTTCTCATATTTATAGTTTGCACACAATCTTAGGGCATCAATAAAAGGTCATTCTGGGAATACTGAATGACCAGTAGCTGGTTTGCAGAAGTAAATATAAATGAATACTCTTTTCTTAGTGCACTTGTATCCCATATAATGAGCTATCTGTCTTTAGAAACAGTGATATTATTTCTCAGAACATGTGCTTTTAATTCTGAGTACAGCTCTGGGGGTGGGGGTTCCTGTTCTATACGTTCACTAAGGGATCCACATATTTCAACAGGGCTTGTGAGTATGCCACACTGGAGGGTTTCAGTGTTCTAGTTAAGTGGACTTTCTAGATAACTGGAGCTTTTCTTTATAGGACTACAGGGTCTTTCTTTCTTTTATTTTACTTAAAGATATTTCAAAATGATATTACCTTCTTAGCTTCCTTATTAAACAGAGTATTCCATAGTTGTTATCTCCTTCATTATATGAACTTTAAGTATGTTATTCTTTGCAACGATAGTGTTAGTTTAATGGTAAATATTTTCTTTATTGATTGAATTAAAAGTCAGTTCAAAAATTTTTGGTGGGGTTTAAGTGGCTTTTCTTGCTTTTATTTACCATATGGAAAAAATTATCTTCAGGTGAATACTTTCTTATAATTGCTACATTGTTAAGGTTTTCATTTTGCTGCTTATAGTAATGAGTTTTAAGTCTGAAATGAGAAAGTTTCATAAAGACTGAATGTGAAACACATATTTTGATTAGCCTCTTGTGAAGTTAGAGAGTTTTATGGGCTTCTTAACTAGTACCTCCCATGCTAATCCTTGCTACTCTCTAATAAGGAAGCTCATTCTTTTTATTTTTATTTATTTATTTATTTATTTTTATTTTATCTTTAGTACATATTTATTTCTATTTTACTCTTGACAGATAGAGAGAGAGACAGAGACAGAGACAGCTAGAGAACCGAACTGTGGGAACTCCCCAGTTCAGCATGTGGGTCCGCCTGGGCCGGAGCCGGGATTCGATCCTCGGTCCTCGTGGCCTCAAAGCGAGCGCTCAACCCGCTGAGCCGTCCCGGCTTTCCCCATCATTCTTTTTAAATGTAATACATTTTCTTTGCTTGGCTTTCAATTCCCATCTCATAACATCTTCAGATGGAGGTGGGTTTTGCTTATCACTGATGCATCACCAATGAACCTCTAGCTTGATTCACCCACATTTCTAGGATGCAGCTTTGCTAGAATAATAGATGTCTGTATTTGAAGTTCCATGTAGGATCTTCAGGGTAGAATCACCCAGCATACCTGAAAAAGAAGAAATGGGTTTCTTCTGATTAAAAAAATACAAACCAAGGAGCCATCTTTCCACATCTACTTCCATCTTCCTCTTCACCTCCAAAGTAGATGACAGAGGTGCACAGAGATGGGCCTTTTATCAAGAGGACATTTCCAGGTGGGTAAGAGCCTCCTATTGAAGACAGGACGTGGCCAAAGCCACATCCCATCCCCCCACCAGTGATACTGGGCTGGGTGACATAATGTGGTTCCTGCCATAGGGTAGAGATATTAAGGATGGTCGTGAAAGGTCAATTTAAAATATATCTGAAGAAAGAAGATAGAGACAAATCCTATCATGGGTTTTAAATTGTTTCCAGCCACCTCAACTATATTTGTCAAGGTTTTATGGTCCTGAACCAAGCTCCCAGCTCAGTCATGGACAAGGTTGTGTTCTTTCATTGATTCAGTGAATACTTACTACATCTCTACAATATGTGAGGCTATAGTCTAGATGGGATGAGATGGCTAGGCTACCTCTTCTCCATAGTTTGTGATCTAGTGAGAAATGCATACTGTACTATGCAGTGAATACTTAATTTTTAATTATGTCACACAGAAGATAGGGTTCTTTAAAAGCCCATGAGAGGAGTACTTGACCCAGATTTAAGGTAGGCAGAGGGTCAGGAAAGGCATTTCAAGGCAAATGGTGTCTAAGCAGGATTAAGAAAATAAGGAGGGGGGATGCTGGGATGGCTCAGCAGGTTGAGCACTTGTCCTTCAGCCCTGGGGTCTGAGGATCAAATCCCAGCCCCAGCCCATGTAGACCTCATATGCTGAACTCGGGTGTGCCCTTAGTTGGGTTCTCAGTGGGCGAGCCTCCCATGCGGGAGGCCCCCCTGCCAGTCCCTGCCCTGCACAGCCCCCTGCCTCTCTGTGGAATGCAAACTTGTAGTAAACTAAAGAGGTGCAACTGTGGAGACTGCTCTGCGCCCTCCCCCTTCTCTCTGTCTCGCTCTGTCTCATTTTCTGTCAAAAACAATAAAAATAAATCTTAAAAAAATGTGGGGATAAGAAAGTATGTTTGCTGAACAATCAGCAGTGAGAACGCATGTGCAGGCTCACAGGCAGTTCACGAGAGAAGTTAGAGTTGTGGACGGGGGAATAGAGTTACGTGAGGCTGAAGAAGGAGGCAGAAATCAGATAAAACAAGGCCATATATCTTCTGATGGAGTGTTTAAATATGCTGGGAGAGACAGAAATGAATTGAAAATTTTAGTCAGAAAATGAGTATTACTAGATACTCCTGAATGGTAAGGAAATATGCAAAATCAGGGCACCTAACTATAATTAATGAATGTATTTATTAAAAGAAACTATAAGCATTCACCAATGCATGCACACACAGAAACATACACAATCTTGATGCCTGGCAGTGATTTTTCCTCTCATAGTACTTTTGAGCCATTAAATTCTGTACTCTTGATAGCGTGGCTGAAGGTTGTTAGTTAAATTCCAAGCTGTTCTGGGTACTGGAAATACTCAGTATCTCTTCTCCAGCATCTATCAACTCTTTAGTACTCACTATTTCAATGACACCTCTTGGCCTCGCCCCAGCTAGTATATTGTTTATTGATGAATGTGAATAAGGCAGGGAGAGTAGAACATTCTCAGAGAGTTATGAACAACTGATAAAAGAGGTTCTGAATGTAATACCTGTCGAAATTGTAACAGCCCAGGGATGCAATGAGAGAGATTACTGTGCATCATCTCCCTGGCTCCCAATCTAGGCTTGCCACAGACAGTTGCTGCAGAAAGTTTCCTGTTACAGTTGATTTCTACAAGGACATTTTTCATACCAAAATCTCCACATATCTACTGTACAGATGAGCCTTGTCAGTGAAACTGACATGCAACCCTTTAACAGTCAACCTATTTTAACCTGTAACCTGCGACAGGTTAACTTTGAGGAGGCTATGGGGCAGATTTGTGAGGACAGCACTAAAGAGGGAGGGCATTTAGGAACCTGGGGTTTCATAAGAAAGAGGTAGTCAGGCAAAGGCACAGCTAATTCAAACACACTGACAGGAGAAAGAGTGAAAAAATACTTGTCATAATTGTTCCATCAAAGAAAATCTCTCCTTATTCAAAAAGGAGGACAGTGTGCCCAGGGACTAATTTGGCAAGTTTCCACATTAGCTACAGTTTGGAAATGTGATTAACAGCCGTGTGTATGGAAATAATTAATCTCGTGCCCTGGGGAAAATGTATAGTGAAATGTTGTTTCACGGAGGCAATAGAGGATTACATTTTGCAATTTGAACATCTGGAAACAGTGCTTGCGAAGGAGAAACTTCTAGGTCAGTGATGTCTTGGATCCAGCTTGCATGTTTCTTGGATGCCATCTGGGATGAGATAAAGAAAGGTATGCTAGCTACACAAACACAACCCCCCAAACCCTAACATAACTCTGGTATAGAAAGCAAAACACCTCCAGATATCCCTGAGACCCTTTTGAAATCTAAGGTTAGGTAATATACTCTCTTATTCAGATTTTGCTTATTTTTAAGTCTCCAAAGCAAAATCCTTCCTCAGAAGTCACTGACTAAATGTTAGTTTAAAGAGATTTTCTTCTTCAATGGGAAGAGAAATTTTTATTTCAGAATCTATGGAGGGCAAGGTATGAATGTGGAAATTCTTAAAATTCTTCAGGGGGAAGAGTTTACCTGCCTTTTGGCCTTCTACACCAAGACTTGACAAAAATCTAATGGTAACTTCATTCCTGGTTTACCCAGATCTCACGTTTTCAGCTATCAGTAGGCTTGGACTTACACACTTGACCAACTCCCCGGTTTCAGTTCATTACAGGTACTTCCTCCTGTCCAAAACTCTAACTTCTCTCATGAACTGCCTGTGAGCCTGCAATTGCTTTCTCATTGCTGATTGCTCAGTAGACGTAATTTCTTTCCCTACACTAAGAGGAAACTAATTCCTCTTTATTTTCTTAATTCCATTTATGGTAGACATCATTGGCCTTGGAATGCCTTTCCTGACGCTGATTAATTCTGGTGCTAACCTGTTTATGTTTCATACTGGTTTGACCATTTATTATCTGTGTGATCTTGGGCCGGTCACTTAACCTCTCTGCATCTCAGTGTATTAATTTCTAAAATGATAATACTAATAGTAGTTACCTAATAGAATTACAGGCCTATGAGTATATGAGTTAGTATACGAGTATGTGAAGTCTTTAGAACAGGTCCTAGCACATAGTGCTATTAGATGTTTGCTATTGATATGTTTTATGAATTAGCAAAAAATCAGATTAGAGACGATAGTGAAAATATAAAACACACACAGAGATTTTGTTTAATGCCTTAAGCAATGCTATTTGAACATTTTCTACCTCTCTCCTTCTCTTTCCTTTCTTCCCTATTCTACCTCCTTCCTTACTTTTCTCTTTCCTTTTCTTCCTTTGTTCCAACTACTCTCCTTAAATTTATGAACAATAGCACATTTATTATATAATGTAATGATATGTAAATTTTAGGTACTCATCTAATTAATGAGTTAATTTCTAAATTACATATATATTCCTATACATTCTATCACCAAATGCTGATTAACAGTTTACTAAGTAGAAGGTACTACACAAAGATGAAAGTTTCAGTGTCTGGTATTGACACTCCATCCTAGTAGAGGAGACACATAAACAACAGTAATGCTGAGTGATTGCTTTGGGGACAATGTTACATACATCCAATGTGCTTTTGAAGGGCAGAGGGAAGTCCCCTCATCCAGGCTGCTGACGGCGTGGGAGACTTCCTGTTTCTTCTTAAGATTGATCTACAGCCTATTTACATTTTGACCCCTCAGTATGTGGTGGTAGTGGTTCATCAATGAACTACAACATGTAAACATGTCAAACCCTTATATATGGTTTTTGTCTACGATCTACAAATATTCTGGAAAACGGGGATACCAACCATTAGGAAGCACTGCATGTGTTGGCTTTATGTAAGTATTACTCAGGGAATACTTTTTTTCCCCCCCAAATAATTCATGGAAATGAGCAATTACCTTATATGGTGGTTGATACCTACTTGTGAATTTAATTATTTACTTATAGACCACCATTCCTTGCTTGAGAGGTTGAAGCTGTAGCTTAGAGCTAAAGTGTTAGAAGATGTCACTCACTGTAGGTTGATTACAAATGAGACAACATTTGAAATGCTGCATCAAAATCAGAAGCTTGGTCTGAGTTGCAATAAAACAGGGCAGGCAGATGATCAGATTCCTTGTATTAGGTCCCACTTGATCCTTTTAGTCAATGCTGTGTTTGTGAACAGCATGTAATGATTCTGCCTTCAGATCTTTGCCTGAATCTAGGAATCCAAGGCTTATGCAGGAAAAGGAAGAATAAAGTGACGGAGGCAATTGCCCTTTTAAGACCCTGTAGAAATGGTCCCTTGTATTTCAAAGAAAGGTCAAGTTAACTTTGTGTGTCAGATTGATTTACTTTTTGGCCAATCTGTGCCTACTGGGGTGTGAATGTGTGTGTGTTGAGCTCTACTTCCACCATCCTTGTGCCAGTCTGACACTGTGCTGTTACCTGGGTGCTCAGCCAGCTGAGTCAGAGCCCCTGGCTGCATGGACTTGAAAGTGGTAAAAGCAAATTGGCCATCTGTCTGGGGCTGGTGTCGACCCATAGCACAGATAATACTGGATAATATTCAGATTGATGTTTTACCCCAAGGGTGATTGGAGGGGTTTGGTTTTGCATGTTTTTCAGCAGACCTGCTTTAAAAATTCATGGGTGCACCTGGTTGTTTGTTGCTATCTTTTGTTTTCCACATACCCTGACACAGCCAAAATGGCCTCAGCAAGAGACTAACTTGGAAAAGGACTGTCCTCAGAGCTTAGATGTAAATATGTGCAGTTTTCATGAAAATAGCCTAAGTGTAGATGCAGTGAAAAGATGTGTGTGGGGGTTGAGGGAGTAGGGGTGGAGGTTGGTTCACATCAAGATTTCTAAGAGTTAGCAGCATCATGTAGATTTTGCTTTTCAGTCTTACAACAAAGCATTCCTTAGCCAAGTGATCTATTTGAAAAATGGAAATTTGCGTTGTATCCTGTTGCCTATATGAATTCCAAAATGCTTGGAGGTGTTTGAGGAACGAGATGCAGACTAAAGGAGCCAGAGCATAATGGTACTGCTTTTCCCCAGAGAGACTGTTACTCAGACTCTTAGAGTAAAGATGATCAGTGAGAAAAACGGTTGTTATTCGATCAGAAAAAGTGATTTGTTCTTCTGTGTCAGATTTATTCTTGGTTCAAAATGAAAACTCTGCTTCAGCTATAGATAAGTACAGTTAAATTTCATTAGGATCCAGAGAACTATTTCAGATCAATTTATCAGGAAAAGTTTCCATTTCCCAGCCTTCTCTCTTTCTCCTTTTCTGCCCTTTTCTCCAGGAAAGTGAAGAAAGATATTTATCCTCAAGACTAAGCTTCACTAAACAAAGTGACCTTTATATTTTAGCTCAGGGATGTCAAACTCAAAAACACGGGCCATTTGGTGCAACAGGCAAGATTCACGCGGGCCACATCACATTTACAAACATCGCCAGAACTGAGTCAGCGTATTTATACACGCCCACAGGCCCCCAGAAAAGGCACTGGGCCACATGTATACTCATCTTCAGTAGTTAAAGGGTTAACAAGGAAATTGTGTGTACAGTATTGCCTTGATCTCCCCTAAGCGCTATTTTCTTCATAACAATTTTTTCTATTTTTATTTTATTTCAGAGCATCCTGGGTCACAAAAAATTACCTCCAGCCACCAGTTTGACACCCCTGTTTTAGCTCAAAGAAGTAAATGCAATCTTATAGGTATCATTGACAACTGGGCCTGGGTAGGAAGGGATGCACAAGTATAATTGCAGCATTAGAAGAATTTGCCTTCGGTGGGGGGGGGGGGGGAACACAAATTTGATAAAAGGGACTGTTGAGAAACATTGTTTGTCAAAAAGATCTATACCTCTTTGAAAGTTTGTGATCTGAGATCTTAGATTTAGATGCATGCTGAAGTTTCTACAATTTAGAGTTTGCATTTAGCACAAACTTTATTGCTGCCACCCCTTTTATAAGTTTACTTTGATTTCAGAAAATCTATACTGCCAACATATGAATTAAGAAATTCTTCATTTGACACCAATGACTTATTTTACATAGCAGGTGTTCCTTGTACATTTTGTTAAATTAGGGCAAAAATTAAGATTAAAATGCTAAACTTTAGTGCCCAAAAAGACCAATTAAAAATGAAGAATGGTATTTTGGGGAAAGGTAATATGATTTATAGGTATATAGGATTTGATTCACTAGCATTTGATTTGCCTGTAACCTCACTAGAATGTATCTTTTACCCTTTGGGGAGGGGTGTGTGGGGGGGGATACAGTGTTTGAATC
>PVKE010024789.1:0-23538 GCA_004027555.1 Craseonycteris thonglongyai
TAGGAAAAGGAAATTGTGCTAGACATACATGCCTTGAGATCATTTTTGTAAGAGCGCTTTTGCAACTCTAACATGTGGTAAATGTGACTTACTATATTATTGTTAATTATGATGATGCTATAGAAAAAGATCTGGAAAAATATAAAGCAAATTGTTAGCAACATTTATATCTACCAGGTGAGATTAAGAGGTAGTTTCTTAGATTTGAGTTTCTAATGGGTTTGAATTTGAAACAATAAACTCATATTAATTTTATACCAGAAAAAAATAAATAATGTGACTTCCTCCCTGTGTAGTATTGTTTTGTAATCATTTTAACCACTGTCTCCGGGCATTGAGTTCCTTGAAGTCCTGATACTGCCGGATACTAGCTGGGTGATGATAGCTCAGCTGCCCAGCATCGTGAATTTTATTCTTTTATGTGCAACACAAGGATAAAACTGAACCAGTGAGAGGACTGAAGAAGTGAATCTGAAAACACAATACTGTAAATTAAATCAAGAAATGTTATTATCTTACTGGATCTTTCCAGCAACCATGTTGCGTTTGGCTGGGTTTCTTATCTCCTAACTTAGGAAGGATACATCAAAGGCCCAGACAAGTTAAGTAAATGGTTTCAGAAAAGGCTGGTTAGCTCCGAGGTTCATTTTCTATTTGCATTTTTACACATATGTTTTTATGCACATGTTTATTTGCCTAGGGCTAGGGTATTACTTGCATAATGTTTTCTTAAACAACCCCCAAAAGAATACAGGCATAAAAGAAGAACATCTCAGTTAACAAATTTACCATTAACAAAGTAGTTGTCAACATCTTGGGCAGCAATGAAGAAAGAACCATGAATCCAAGCCCTGTTGAAGGCTGCCAAATGTAATTTTCCCCAGATTTATTTATCTTTATAAAGCAATTAAGCAGAAGGAAGAAAAGATGAGAGAGAAAAAATAGCTCATTTCAAACCAGAGCAAGCTACATTCTTTGTGCTGCCTCTGCCCCTCCCCCAAACACTACTTCAGCCGCAGCCACTAGAAATGCCTGTGAGTTTTTACCATATGGAGGCTCTGTCTCATATTGTGTGGTTCCTGAAATGACACATAGTGCACAAATTGTCTGTGAGTGGCAGACCCCAAGATTGAGGGCTCAGCTGCCTCTGTCATTCAGGAGGGGATTGCTGAGTTATTTCTTTACCATTCCAGGCAGGCAAGGTGGGCTCTACCACTGGCCAGCTGTCTGACCTCAGATGAAGCATTGAACATTTCAAGCTCCTGTTTTCCATCTGTAGGCTACGTATATTGAGATCTGCTACATAGAGTTCTTATAAGAATTAAATGAGATAATACACATGGGAATAAATCAGATTAAAACACTGAGCACAGGGTTCAGTATAGGGTAAGTGCTTAAAAACTGCTTCTTGCCTATAAGAAGTGTCATGTTGGGGATGCCAGGATGGCTTGGTGTGTTGAGCGCTCAATTGTAGCCCCGGGGTCCGAGGATCAAATCCCAGCCCTGGCCCGTGCAGCCCCATATGCTGAACTGAGGTGTTCTTCCCATGTGGAAGGCCCCCAGTTTGGTTCTCACTGGAGTGAGCTCCGTGCGGGAGGCTCTGGGCCTGGTTCCTGCCCTGTGCAGCCTTGCGCCCACCTGTGCAATGAAACTATGTAGAAAACCAATGACGTGCGACTATGGAGACTTCCCCTTCTCTCTGTCTCTCTCTGTCAAAAACAATAAAAATAAATCTAAAAAAAAAAAGCAACGAAGAAGAAGCGTCATGTATAAGGCTTAGATACCTCCACTCTGATCCAGTCAGCCTGGGTTTGAATCCTGGCTCTGCCATTTACTCATGTGTACTTGATAGAAGCATTTATCTCCTCTGTTCCTCTTCTATAAAGTGGGGATAATGGCAGTACCTATATTATACAGAGATTATAAAATACTTAGAACAATAAGATAATGTAAGAGCTCATTTATTATCTAAACCTCCATGGAAGAAAACAAGGAAGCAGAGGGAATCATCTCAGCCACGCTCATTCATGGCATCACACTGTTCTAGTGATTCAATAGCGTTCCCTCACTTCTCTCTGAATCTGTTTTGTTCCTCCTGGCACATTCTTGCTCCTTGCTCTCTCTTCTGTCAGCCTCACAGCTTCTGTCATTGACATCTCTGTGCCTGTCTCCACCTACTGTGCCCTGCATTCAACTTCTTCAACAGAAAGGGTATAATTGGTGTATTCACCCATGGCTCTCCTTCCCGAATACACAGATCTCAGGCCAGGTCACTTTAGAAGCCACCTGGCTTCCCTTACATCTAATCTTTAGTTGTAAACAGAGTTGCAAAGTCTCAGGATTCAAAGCCCAGCAACTTCTGCCTTAGAAAGGTGACCATAGGACTGGTGAGCAGTCTGAATGATAGTTTTGCAACAATCGTAGCAATTATTAAATCCAATTCTCTCACTTTATAGATGGGAACTGAGCTCCAAACTGAGGAGGTGAGGTGTCCAATGTCATACATGATGTTAAAGGTCCAGCCACAGCAAGTCTCCTGACTCCTAGTGCAGTGCTTGCTCCACTCCTCCAAAATCCCACATCTTCTTCAACCCCTGTGGAGCCCTCATTGAAGACTAGCATCAGATGGATGCAGACAGGACTAAAGCTCAGTGATGGGTGCATTCTGCTCAGGGACACAGACAAACACATGAAATTTAAGATGGATGACATTCAGAGGAGTCCATGAATTGCTCAGAAAGCCCAAAGCCGAGAGAAGTGCGTTCCTGTGGGCAGAGGGAGAAGCATGCCCAGAGCGAGGTCATTTGAGCTAGCCTGGCAGAATGACAGGATGGGAAAAGCATTCTAGGCAGAGGAAAAATATGGGCAAAGGCACAGGAGTTAAGAGAGCATGCCTATTCGGGAAGATGGTGTGGCAAGGGGGCAGAGAAAGCAGAAACGGACCTAGAAGAGGGGACAGTGAGAGCAAGTAGGGGGCAGTAGGTGTTAACATTCAAATGAGTATCCAGCATGATCACACCTATGATGCTCCTTCATCTCACTGCCTCCTCATTCCCACCCACTGACATACCCAACCATCTCAAACTTCACCTCCCGGAAGTTTTATTTAACCTTCATCTCTTCCTGTGCGCTCCCACAGGACTCTGTGTACTAGGGCTGTCTGGAAAGTATCCAGCCACCTATTATGAAAAATAGAGGCATTTATACTTGATTTTTTTTCCAGACAGCCCGTGTATGGTCCCTGTCATACCATTTATGCAGGATCCAGGCTAAACTGTGAGCCACACAAGGGCCTGTCTCCCTTGCCTGTCACGTTTCCTGAGTGCCTAACGCCTTGCACAACAATCAACATCTGTGGACTAAATAAGTAAATGCCTAAAAATACAATAAGCGAACGAAGGCAGAATCTGACTTAGAAGAGAGTCTCAGGAAGGTCAGTTACACAGTAAGGGTCCTCCTATTTGAGGATGTCTGGACCAAGAATTTGTCAGTTAATTAAAAAAAAAATTGATCAAATCAGACTCTTAAGGAGGGAAATACATGATACATACTGTGGCAGATTGCTGATCGTCCCTAATAACTCTTCTCCCAACCTCTCCTGATGTAAGGAAGCCCAAATTTTAGCTTGGGCATGTGACTGCCTAGAACAAAGACTACATGTCCCAGCCTGCATTGTGCTAGGCATGGCCATAGGACCAAGTTCTGGCCAGTGGGACATAAATGAAAGTGACATGTGCAACTTCCATCACGTCATGGCCAGTCAAATTTCACCCATACCTTTGACAGCAATTTTTATAAACTCTTTATTTTTATTGAAACTTTCAAAAAATAAGCCTCAGCTTTTATGGAAACAAATTCTATCTCACATTTCATTAATTTATATAACATTTTATTGAATTATATCAAAACAACTGCAATGGGAATAAACAATTTAGGATCAGATAGAACTGACTCAGTACACAACAACTAATAACTAAACTCAATTAGTGGGAGGGGAAGTCTACAGAAAACCCAAAAGTAGCCTCTTCGCTGCAGGGACCCTGCCTCCCACTGGTACCAATCAGAATGTTTACAGAGGAAATAGCGCCCCCTAGTTTATTTGTCAAGGCAGTAACACGAAGGTTAGTTAAGAGAACTGCTCTAACACCAAGTGCATTTGGGGTCTTTGTGGGGAAAGATGAGTAGAATAGGTACAACATAGTGGCAGGAGTGACCAGGGCCGGATAAATAAATGCTTCTGGGAGGCCCTCTCTTTTCTGGGCACTCTTTGAACTAGTCTTTCTTGTTACCCCTAGTCTGGCCTTTCCCACAATGCCCAAGGGTTCTTAAAGAGGCATTCCTCTGATCTCCCAAGGGCTTGCTTCCTGCCATGTGGTAGGAGGTGATACTGGCCACTGGGCTGGGCTAGCACACAGCTCTTTATATAGCTAGCAGTTTTGCATTTCAAAGGTGGGGAGGGAGAGTTGGGATCTCTGGGCACCTTTTTCTTGACCTTTCATGACTTCAGAAATACTACAGTAGACTCTCAGTTAACCGGCATTGGTAGATGACTGATAAATGTTACCGAGAACTCAAGCAACTGGCCCTCTCAAGCAACTGGCAAAAGCTCAACTGCCCATCTGTACACGCACAAAGAAGCATGTTAGGTTAGGCTTGGCAGAACTCTGATCCCCAAGACTATGGTACACACAAGAACAGCCCGTACTGCCTGGGAAGCTGGCCCCACTCCCTTCATGGGATGTTTGCCCAAGAAAGGACAGCTGATATGGTCTGTCCCTGTGGCCTGGAAAGGAGGGCATGCCAAAAACAAATATGTCAAGCAACAGGAAACAGAGAGAACGAACAGTGGAATAACAGCCGGGGAGGAACCTGCCTCAACCGGCAGAGGGACTGGATGAGTGTGTCACTCTCCTGTTAGGTGTGTGTGGGCCTGCCCTTGGGAGCCACCAAGTCATCTGTGTTCTCATAACAGCTAATTGCTACGTTTCAGTGAATCACAGTAATTTATAGGATGAGTCACAGTAACTTAATTACGTGCTTACTTGTCAATATCCACATCGAACTGAAAGTCCCACACAGACAGCGGCTATATCTCATCCTTATATCCTCAGAAAGCAACATAGAGACAAATGCTCATAATCATTTTAGAATGAATGAATACATGAATGAACGACATGCTCTACTATTTATAGATTTTTACTGTCATCGTCTCACCTGATCTTCTCCCTAAGCCTTCTGACTTAGACAGAGCAGGCTTTATTATCCCCATTTTATAGGCAAAAAGCCAGCTCCAAGAGGCCAGAGTAGTAGCTAGAGTGCGTGGCAAAGCCTTTTCTCAGAGCAGAACTTCAATCTCAGATCCCCTTCCCTGGAGGGATGAGGAAGTGTTACCTCCTGGGTGGAAGAGGAGACAGAGATCTCTGGTCTGACTCTGGCCTTGTAGCCAAGGACAGAGAGGCCTAGAGAGCCAGCCAGTGGCAGGACGTAGGTCGGAACCTGGATCCACCTCCCAGCCCACACACACAGCGTCCTGCTCAGCATGCAGAACCCCTCTCTGCCTGTCTTGTTATTGGCCCAGTTGATCTGGATGTTTGTCCTGGGAGGAAATGATAACTAACGACCAGGAGAACAAATAGCAGGGCACTAAGAGCAGGGAGGCCAAGTGCTTAGCAGTGCAGCTGTGTCGGTCACTGTGTGGGTGCTGGCAGCTGAGGGACACACTGAATGCAGAGGGGCCAGGTCACACGCTGTCCAGTTCCTCGGTGCCCCCACTGTTCCTTCTTCATAATACAGGAGTTGTTCCACGTGGCCTCGCACCTGCTCCAGCTCTGTAAGCCACAAAATCTGGTCCCTTCCACTGGTAACATTAGGAGCTAATTACCAAGCTGCAGAAAGAGAAACAAGTGAGCGACTGGATCTAGTTGATACTGTTTTCCAGGCAGAGCAGCCTGCCCAATGACAAGTGAATCATCAAGAAGAAAACCATGTGCCTGTTCAGAGGTTCCCCCCACCTGCTGAGACCAAGGGAGGAAAGGCTTCAGGCAGTGAGTGCCTCCCGGCTAGAAATACGAGGACAGTCCCTGATGCCTCCAGAACCTTTGCTGCTGAGTTCTCCACAGTGCATAGCTCACAAGTACGAGACATTGAATGCAGAAAATGAAAGCCCACCTTGCTCTCCCAGATGGCATGATTACAGTGTCCTGGATGCCACCACCTGCTAAATACAGGCCGCCTCATTGCTGAGTGCTATCTGCAGAAAATGCAGAAGAGCACACAACGCTTTCTCTGCTCTAATACTGTTTTTTGTGATTATAAAAGAATTCTTGTTCACTGCAGGGAAGTCTTTAAATACAGAACAAAGAATACCTTGATCCTGGGGTCCTGCGGAAGGTTCCAGGCCAGGCTCTGGGACACTAACCTGCTGGGAAAAATCTTTCATCTCCCCAAGTCACAAGTCCCTCCTGTGTACAATGGTGGCGATAACACGGCTCTGGCAGAGCTGCTGAGAGGGTCAAATGGAGTAGTGTGCATTCAAGTACTGGGTGAGCCCCCAGTTCAGTTCTTGCCGGGGCCTATGTGGGAGGCTCCCGGCCCAGTTCCTGCCCTGCACAGCCCCGTGCCCACCTGTGGAGTGAAACTATATGGAAAACTAATGCCATCAACTATGGAGACTGCTCTGGGCCCTCCCCCTTCTCTCTGTCTCTCTGTCTCTCTCTGTCTCTTTGTCTCTCTGTCTCTCTGTCTCTCTCTCTCTCTCTCTCTCTCTCTCTCTCTCTCTGTCAAAAACAATAAAAACAAATCTTTAAAAAAGAACAAAAAGAACAGTAACATAATTGCCTTCAAGTTTCGCAGGGCTGTTAGTCACATGACTGAGCACTCCCAATTCCTACTTTCTAGCACAGGATCTAGCAACTGTAGGTACTTAACAAATATCTGATAATAAAAGACTTGATGGCTGCCACCAGCATTTCCATTTTTCTAATCTTTAGGACTTAAGGAAACATCATTTTCTGGAGTGAAAAAGGCATTGACTCAGTGACAGACAAACTGGGTTCAAATTCTGACTTGACCACTTAATAGCTCTGTAAGTCTCATAATCAGTTAATGGCTCTGAGCCTCGTGTCCTCCTTAGGAAACTATGAACCCACCCTTGTACCAAGTTGCTATGAGGCAAAATATTAACATAAACATACTTAAATCTCTGAGTTGTTATTCTCGTGCCCCTGATATTTTTTCTCAATTCAAAAAAAGTTTATTTCATACTAACTCAGAACCATAGAGATTCTTAAATATTCTTCATTCCAATTTTATAAGTGGAAACCTGAGGCCTGGAGTTACATAAGATGACTCGCCAAGTTCACAAAGCTCTCAGAGGTGTTCCTTTATGACCAGATGTCCCGCTTTTGGCGGGACAGTCCCGATTTTTAACAATTTGTCCCGCGTCCCGTGGCGTTTTAAAAATGTCCCGATTTTTGGAAAGAATGCAGACAAGCTAGGGAACGGCGGGAGATAGACCAAATTTTTAATCAAGAACCCCCTCCCCCCCGGTCAATGGTGTCCCGCTTTACCAATGTTAAAATCTGGTCACCTTAAAAGTCGCCTTCCATCTGGGGCACCTGTGTGCATCAGGAGACATCACAGCACACTCAGGGACCTCTGGAAAGGCCTGTAGCCATGCTCGCCCACACGGTGCAAAGAGCCTCATCTTCCAGTCGCCTCCTTCCCAAAGGACAAGGAAAGGCCACATCAGGGATTATAACTTGGGAGTTTTGTATAGTTTTTCTTAGCTGAGCTCCTCTGATTTGCAGATTTCTTTATAGATAGAATCCAATGAAAGAAATTTTAAATGTTTGGGTCCATCTGAGCATAAAACCAGAAAGTATGACCATTATCCTTGGTGGGTTTTGTTTTTTTCTCTTTGTTTTACTTTTTTAATGATTCAACATTTTAATTACCATAATCTCCATCTGCTTTTTTTTTTCAATTAGGGAGAAAGTACTGGAGCACATATACTACAACATGCCTCTAAAGATGCAAAGGACTTGCATCCTGCTAGCTCATTATATTTCCTTAGTAATACACTAATTACATTGACCCAAGCCATGTGCTCTGGTCCAGCTGGGAAACATCTACACTGAGAAGCTTCTCCTACAGAGAAGAGCAGGTGGAAAAATGGCTGACAAAAGACGGGCTCCTCTGGGGAAAGGAGCCCGCCCAGGTGCCAACCACCAAAATTCCTTCTTTGTCTATCACTGCAGAGAAGTACAGGTGACAGCAGAACCTGAGGTCAAACAAGGTGGCAACTTATCAAAACAATTGTGTGGGCATCTTTAGGCAAGACATTTACAAGTTCCTGAGGCTAGAAGCTGTGTGAGGCATTTTAAGAGGTTTCTCATCTCTGAAGGTCCAAGCAGAGCCTAATGACTATTTGGGGACACTGTCGTTATAATGATGGTTCCTAATACATGGCTGGTGCTCTGCATTTCTCACCCTTATGTCTCACAATAGCCCTGTAATAAAGATATTATCCCCTCATATTTATAGGTGTGAAAACTGAGACCTAGAGAAATAATTAACTTGCCCCAAATCCTACAGCTGGCAAGAGGTAAAGCCAGGATAATAAGTTGGGTCTACCTGGATTTGAATAAAGCCTATGTGTTCTTTCCAACTATCTCATGTTGTCTCTCGGGGCCCAAATTATGTTTTTTCCCAAACTACATTCTAGAAAGAAAGGCAGGTTGAAATAGGGACAGGGAGTCTAGCTTTAAGGAGAGTCTGACCAGCAATGTCCAAGGAGCCTTCCTGTTCTAAGGTGCAAAAACTATGATACAAATTGCAATCATGAAATTCCTCTGCAAATACAAGTTGCTGTTAAAGCTTGAGACCTTCTCTGACTCTCAGCTTGCAGTGGCCTCTGATCATTTATGCCTATCCTTTGACCCTCTTCACCTCTCTGTACCTTGTTTCCAATGAAAAGAACAGCCAAACCGTGCCATTATCACAAACTTTATGGAAGAGATAAACTAGATATTCTGTTTCATTAGGGGGAGGTAAGGATGAGGCTCCCATACCTGGAGAGATGTAACTCCAAATCTGGGCTGGAGTGATACTTGCTTTAGAAAAGTTAATGTAGGTATCTCTTACAAAAATTCTACAAGAAAAGTGGCATTATTAGCCCCCTTTTTACAAACCTCTATTTATAATAAAAATGAGGAAATGTGAAGTACAAAGAGGTGAAATAACTTGTCTGAGCTGGTAGGGGGCAGAGCTAAGATTCAAGCCCAGGCTGCCTAGCTCCAGAACCCACATTTTAATCACTGCCACATACCATCTCTTAAAGGACATCAGAAAATAGCTTGCTTGCTACCACACATCTCATTCTCTAGTGGAGACCTTCCCAATCTGCCGGTACCTTGGTCTTGGACTTCTCAGCCTGCAGAATTGTGAGAAATGAGTGTCTGTTGTTTTAGCCACTCAGTCAATGGCATTTTTGCTGTAGCAGCCCAAATGGACTAACATTCATCATCAGGTGTCTTAGAAAGAAAAGAGAGAGAATGTTTGTGGGAGTTGAGGAAAATAGTCAAATAATAAAGCAAAGAGAATTGGCTTCATAAATCCGTGATATTTGTGCCTTGATGCATCCATCTCTTCCAAACGCACAATGATGATAGGTAAAATAAAAGAAAAAAGATCTAGCTGTGCTCAAAAACTATACATACATCTCAGTAGACCTAAAATAGAATAGAAATACAAAGAATGTATAAGGGGGACCAACGCCATAGGCCCACTAGAGTCTGGTCTATGAAGCAGGTAAGAGTAGTCATGAACTTAGCTTCTGAAAGGACCTACAATTAAAATTATTCATGCAAGACAAGAAAACACATCCAGAGGTTTAAAGACAGGGCATTACCCATGCTTGTGAAAGATGAATAAAACTAATACCAATTCATTGCACAGGGTTAAAAGTTTGAAGAAAATAATGAACTTAAAAGGAGGAAGACCATAGACCAGCCCAAGAACTGAACCACCAATAACTAGACCTGTGATATTTCAAACACCACTATGGAATAGGAGCATCAAAATCCCCCTCATACAGTCTGATTTTAGACTGGGAGTTTCAGGGTGCCAATTAAAATAAAATGAAAAATTACTACACAGGGAGGTAAGCTTAAGCACACGAGAGGAGAAAGAAGTAAACAACAAAAACCAAAACAAAACACTCCTATTTAAAACTTGCCTATATATCAAAATGCCAAATCTACTGCTAAGACAGCTAACAAAACTAAAAATTGAAACACAAATTTCAGATAAATTTTTTTAAAAGATGAAATTTTACAGAAACTTAAGACTTAAAAATAAATATGTTTAAAATATTCAAGTAAGAATAAAATAACATTCACTTTTAAAGAATAACATTAAATGACATTAAAACAGGTTGATGATGGCTGTGAAAAACAGTCAATTAGAAAATGTGAAGGAGGAAAGTTGGGATGGCTCAGTGGGTTAAGCGCTTGCTTTGCAGCCCCAGAGACCAGGGATCGAATCCCGGCCCCAGCCCATGCGGACCCACATGCTGAACTGGGGTGTGCCCCCAGTTCAGTTCTTGCCAGGGCCTATGTGGGAGGCTCCCGGCCCATTTCCTGCCCTGTGCAGCCCTGTGCCCACCTGTGGAGTGAAACTATACAGAAAACTAATGCTGTCAACTATGGAGACTGCTCTGGGCCTTCCCCCTTCTTTCTGTCTCTCTCTGTCTACCTCTCTCTCTGTCAAAAACCAATAAAAATAAATCTTAAAAAAAAAAAGAAAGAAAATGTGAAGGAAAAATTTACATATATGTTTATGTAGTCTTAGTCCCATTGGGCTACTATAGCAAATGACCGTAGGCTGAATGGCTTAAGTATGAACAACAGAAATGTATTTCTCATAATTCCTGAGGCTGGGAAGTCCAAGGTCAATGTGTGCGGTGAGAGCCTGCTTCCTGGTTCACCCTAGATAACCATCTTCCCACTGTGCCCTCACGTGATGGAAGGAGAAAGGGGTCTCTGGGATCTCTCTTGTAAGGGCATTAATCCCATTCATTAGGGTCTACCCTCATGACCTAATTACATCCCAAAGGCCACCTCCAAATATTATCACATCAGGGATTGGGTTTCAACATATGAATTTTAGGAACACAAATATTCATTGATAGCATATACATTTTTAAATATTTACATATAAAACATAGAAGTAGGCTGACCAGACGTACCATTTTAAATAGAATGGAAAAGAACGGTACTGTCCTAGTTCAAATAATAGGTATGGTCTGCTTAGTCCCCCTAGGCCAAATTCAAGATGTCAGTAGGCTGACCATACAGACCATTTGAAACAGGACAGTATCCTTGTTTTCTGTCCCATTTAACATGAGATGTCTGGTCAACTTACATAGGAAAATATCTTCTCTTTATGACCTAAGGGCAAGGAAGAATTTTTTCACCAAGGCACACACAAAAAGAAAGACTGATCAATTTAGCGTACAATTTTAATGATTATTTTTCAAAGGGTGTCCTTTAAAAAATACATTAAGACAAGTTACAGACTTGGAGAAAATGGTTTGTCAAACATGTAATCGTTTTAGAACGGATGGGTGTTTTCAACTAAGAGGATGCAGTCATCATTTAGTACATAGGGAAAGATACATTTTAATATCTTTTTGCCATAATATCCATAAACAATAATATCATAAACAATATCTGCAGGCTTTAACATTTTTTAAATGTTGTTATATTTATTATTCTATAGTTTGCTTTTCATCTTATTGTTTTTATTCATTTAAATTTATACCAGTTATTTTCATCTGTTGTATAATATTCCATTGTATATAACTACATTATAGTGTTCCATTGTTATCCATGCTTCTGTTGATAGGCATTTACATATTCCTACACCTTTGCTGCTAAAATTATGCTGTTAAAACAGAATAAGGGGAAGCCAGGATAGCTCAGTGGGTTAAGCGCTTGCTTTGCAGCCTCAGGGACTGAGAATCAAATCCTGGCCCCAGCCCATGCAAACCCATATGCTGCTCTGGGGCGTGCTTCCCAAGAAGGAGGCCCCGGATCAGTTCTCACCCCCTCCTCCAGTCCAGCCCCTGGCTTGAGGGGGCATGCCTCCTATTCGGGAGGCCCCTGGTTCAGTTCCCACCCTGCACGGCCCCTACCCACCTGTGTGGAATAAAACCATGTCGAAAACTAATGATATGCAAGACTGCTCTGGGCCCTCCCCCTCTCTCTGTCTTTCTTTGTCTCTGTCTCTCTCTGTCTCTGTCAAAAACAATAAAAATAAATCTTAAAAAAAACAGAATAATATGGCAGTTCTGTTCAGGAGCACATTTCATAATACATCTTTATACTCTTTTATTGTTCATTTCTTTATATTGAGCTCAGACAAATGGTCATTGGCTATTCACTCTCTGACATTTAATGGAGCTTTCTTCATTCCTCTTACCTGGTCAGTTTTTTAAATGGTTAGTGAGCCTTATATACAAAAATATATATTCTATATTTCTTGGATACAAGACTTTCTCTCTATCACTCCGGTCAGAGTTGGGAAGTTAAGGCCTTAGGGTCAACTCTGGGCTGCAGCCTGTCTTTGTCAAGTTTAATTTGAACAGAGCAGTGCTTTCACTTAGCCGTTGTCTGTGGACGTTTGATATTATAAAGGCAAGTTGAGTAGTTGCTCTGGAACCATTTGTGGCCCACGAAGTCTAAAATAATTACGACTATCTGGTCCTTTATAGAAAAAATTTGCCAACTCCTGCTTTAGATAAAGCTTTGAATTGTATTGTTCAGAATGCTTATTCCTTACTGATTTTCTATCTGTTTAATGTGCTAGTTCCTAATGGTGGTATATTAAAATTCCTTACCGTAATTGTGAATTTATCAATTTCTCCTTATAATTTTATCAAATTTTCTTCTATGATATTGGCCCAGAGGAAAGCCCTGAGGGCCCAGGACCTGCACTCTCTCCCCTGCGGCCCTCCAGCCACCGGCCTGTGCACTTGGAATTATTTGTACTTGGACTTGAGTAGGTATCAGCCCCAGTCTCTAGGAAACAAATGTTTCCTGAATGTTTCTCTTTATTTGACTTGAGGAAAGCATTCAGTAATGATAGCTGTCAACGAAATGCAAAATCAAATATTTAAATATCCTGAGAAGAGCTATCAGTTTCATTTTGTAAGTCCCATCTCTCTCTGGGACCAAACAAAAATCTCCCTGACCACACCCCCAAAAAAGTGTAGCAATGTTGGTTGTAGCATGATTGTGGGAAAGGCCCAAAGCCAAGAAATGTCATCTGTGCCCCACAAGGTGTAGAACAAGCACATTTGGAGAGTGGCAGCCAGAATTTATTGGAGGAAAGATCATTTGTCTGTCAGAGAGATGGACTGCATTCTGCACACTGCTTGACTTTCTGCAGCTGCCAGGGACAAACCAGGGATTAGCAGACATTCTAAGTCCCACCACGAATGTTGCCACATCAGCAGTGACCCAGATGACGTGGTGGATGATGTCACCACTTGCCCAGCACTGCTCAGGTAGGAAAGCATACATATCAATCAGAAAGAAGCAGGTTAAAATTGACTTTGAATTAGGGAAGCCGGGATGGCTCAATTGTTTTAAATTTCAGATTAGGTCAAGTGTATATAGTTTAAAGACTGTGCGCCAGGCAAATGAGCAAGGCTCTTACAAACTCTATTTAATCTAAACCTCACAAAAGTTTCCATTTTCAGATGAGTAAACTGAGGTCACGTGACTGGTCATTGAATGCCAAGATGTGAACCAGTTTTGTTGGGCTTTGAATCTCATGTTCTCTTTCTTTCAGAAGTGAGAACATTGAGACCTGGAATGAGAGTCAGACGGGACACATAGATCTGTGCTGCAAAGCACTATGGGGCAAGTGCTTCAGTAAAGATGGAGGTACAGAGAGTTGGGAGAGAAGAGC
Organism: Craseonycteris thonglongyai; assembly: GCA_004027555.1. Lineage (NCBI taxonomy): Eukaryota > Metazoa > Chordata > Mammalia > Chiroptera > Craseonycteridae > Craseonycteris > Craseonycteris thonglongyai. Next base: position 13,978 of record PVKE010024789.1, read on the forward strand.
CAGCACTCATTGCACACTTAATCTGTGTCAGGGTCATTGACTGTGTCACACACTCATCGTCAGAAAGAACTCTGGGGTAAGCATCAGCATCTTGCTTCTACAGATAACAACACTGAGCCATATAACATGCCAAGGTCAATAGCTACTAAGGTTTAGAAGAGTTGAGTTCAGCTTGCTCTAATTCTAATTTCTTCCCATTATGCCATTTTTTGAGAAATTGAAACTGAGGGTCATCATGACTTTGATCAAATTTAGTTTTAGGGGAAACTGGGATGGCTCAGTGGGTTAAGCACTAGCTTTGCAGCCCCAGGAACCAAGGATCGAGTCCCTGCCCCGGCCTGTGCAGTCCCATATGCTGAACTGGGGTGTGCTTTCCATATGGGAGGCACCCAGTTTGGTTCTCACCCACCCCCTAGTTCAGCCCCTGGCTTGAGGGGTCATGCCTACCATGCAGGAGACCCCCAATCCAGTTCCTGCCCTGCAAGACCCCCACCCACCTGTGTGGAATGAGACCATGTGGAAAACTGATGACGTACAACTATGGAGACTTCTCTGGGCCTTCCCCCTTCTCTCTGTCTCTCTCTATCTCTGTCAAAGAAAAAAACCAATAAAATAAATCAAAAAATATATATATTAAATTTAGTTTTAAGGCCTAGCTCTAGAAATCATATCCCTCTCTTTATATATGAGGGCTGCCCAGAAAAAAATGCAATCATAATGCTTCTATTTTTTATGTTACATGGCTGGATACTTTCCGGACAGGCCTCATACACCCTTCAGAGACCTACCCTTTTCCGTCATAATCAGCAACCCCCCAGGCAGCAGAAGACAGTAGCTTGGAAATGACTAATGGTCACAAGGTCAAGACCTCTTGTAAGCTAAAGATAGCATCTTTACCTAAGTTATGTTTTAGCCCTGGAGCCCTAAAACAGAACGGGCTCCTGGCTACTTTTCCATGAGACCAGACAGAGAAACTCTGGAAAAGACCTCAGAACTGTCCTCAAGAGTCAAAGAAATGATTTATTACCCTTCCCTCACCTCCAACCAATCAGCTCCCAACATGATCCCGAACTCCTAACCCACAATGTTTTGTGACTTTGCCTTATAGAACCTGTAACCTACAGGCCATTGAGGAGCCAGGTATAAGAGCACTAGCTCGCCTGTTTCTCCAGGCTTCGTGCCATTTCCTTAAACAAACCTCTACCTCTTTGCTGAAAACGCCTCATCCTGCCTCCTTTGGCTTTGATGCATTCAGGCAAAATGAACTCCTTGAGTTTGGTAACAAGATCACATCAGATTTAGGGAGACAGAAAGGGACTTTAATAATCTTTGAGAGAATAAGAGGGACCCAAGGAAATGATTGGCAGAATTTCAACTGGTAAAGCTGCAGTAGGGTCTGGAGCAGCAGGAAGACCGCAGGAATGAACATGGAAAAGCACAGGAAGTGTTTGCAAAGCCTAAGCCAGGGTGCTAAACATGAGCTTGAGGTCCAGATAGGGGTGAGGACATGGGGACGTGGGCAGGTCCAGTGAGACGGCCGCAGCAGGACTTTTCCACTGAGGAGGGCAGCTAGGGGCTTGTGGCCAGGGCTGCAGACGTTAGATCCGCAGAATTCTGCTTTGAAATCTGTATATGAGTGAAGGAGGACAGGAAATCTGGAGCCTTGAGTGACTGGGAGATTTAGGCAGGAAGAAACAAAGTCAGTATCCACAGATGATGTGTATCTACACATCATTCCCAAGAGAATCTAAAATCAAATTATTAGAATTATAGAAATGTTGGTAGGGGAAGCCGGGATGGCTCGGTGGGTTGGGCGCTCACTTTGCAGCCCTGGGGACCGAGGATCGAGTCCCGGCCCTGGCCCGTGCGGAACCATATGCTGAACTGGGAGCTCCCCCAGTTCAGTTCTCTCTCTGTCTCTGTCTCGGTCTCTCTCTCTCTCTCTCTCTCTCTCTGTCAAAAATAAAAATAAAAATAAAAATAAAAATAAATGTTGGTAGATAAATAAAATGTGGTATATACATATACCACATTATTTATCTTAAAAAGGAAGGAAATTCTGGCATATGCTACAACATGATGAACCTCGATGACAGTAGGCTAGGTGAAATAAAGCAGTCACAAAAGACCAAATATCCACCTATACAAGGTGCCTAGAGTAGTCAAATTCATAGAGACAGAAAGTAGAATGCTGCTTGCCTGGAGCTAGAGGGAGTGGGGAAGGGGAGTGATTACTTAATGGATACAAAGTTTTAGTTCAGGAAGATGAAAAAGTTTTGTAGATGGATAGTTCTGATGGTTGTATAATATTATGAATGTAATTAATGCCACTGAACTGTACACTTAAAGGGTTAAAATGGTAAGTTTATGTTATGCATATTTTACCATAATTTTTAAAATAATATTTAAAAAATATGTGTAAACACAAAAACACTTGCTGCATTATTGAGGTGATAAGGTTGTAGGTGACTGTGCTATGTGCTTGTTGCTATAAAGTGTTTTTTGCAAAGAATAAAAACTTCAAAGAAAAAAAATATTTTCCAAAAAGATTTACAAATGGCCAATAAGCACATGAAAAGATGATCAACTAAATATCATCATTTGGGGAAATGCAAATCAAAGTAACAATGAGATACCAGTTCACACACACTAGGATACCTGGGATTTGATCCTCAGACCCCAGGGCTCCAAGACAAATGCTCAATCTGCTGAGCCATCCGGAATCCCCTTGTTTTGTTTTTTTATGAATCCTATTTAGAACTCTAAATCCACCTCCTCTTTTTTTGCACAGTGTCTTTTTCTTTCCTTTGGGTTTCAATTTTCTCTCTCTCTCTCTCTCTCTCTCTCTCTCTCTCTCTCTCTCTCTCTCTTTTGTATTTAACTATATTTAAAAATATAGTCTCAGACTGTTCTATGGTATGCAATTCTTGGGAGCTCTATTTCTCCATGTTTTTATGTTTGTTCTTGTTCATTGCTTCCTTATGGGTTTTTTAATATGTGGTCTTAGCTCATCTACAACAGCATCCTATACTATTGGGGGTGAGGAAGCGTCCCTCTGGGATGGGGTTGTGACCAAAGGACTCAGGAGCCAACGCGAAACTCCTTCTGGACAAACATGAAACAAGTCAGGTGTCAATAAGAATAATATCTGTGATTGATTGGACTACATCATATATGTTTAAAGCCAGGAGTTATGACACATTAAGAAAATCTTATTAGTCACCTTTGAAAAATGCTCTTTCCTGTACACACTGAATTTAAAGGTAACTGAAGAGTTGATAAGAAGTATCTCTTTGTAAAAAGAAATTCCTGCTAATAGATGAAGAAGAAACAATGCAATGAGATATCACCATTTTGCAACTTCAAGTACTATAATAGATGTATTAAATGATCATCAATGGCTGCTAGTCACGGAGATAAGTAAGACAAAATGTGCTCTCAAATAGAAGCACACAATCCCATTGTAACCATTGCAACCTTTTAACAGTACTACAAACTTTCAAGTCTTGATTGGGAGAATATGGTTTTAAGCGTTTATACATGTGAATAGGCCATTAATCTTGCTTTCTACAAAGTTATCAATATAAAAACAAAAACAAAAAAAGGCAGTTCTTGAAACTGACTCATTTTCCTGTAACATATAGCTACACAATTCAAAATATATATTGTATATTCTGAAGTTCCAGTTATTTGGGTATACCAGAAATGTCAACCTACTTCTTCCATGTGCTCCACAGGTAACAACTCATGTTACCTACTGACTGGCTACATGGGGTCCACAGCCATTTGGAAGGGAGCTTTCTATACTCATTGACTCTGCTGCTAGGTGCATAATCTCAGCCTTACATGACCTCACGTAGACAAATAGTTTGAGAAAGAAGCTTTGATACAACCACAAACATCAGCAGGGCTTAGCTGAGGTAGAAGTAGAATTATGACATCCAAATCTTCTGTGAACCCAAAGCATAGTTTATAACCCATGGTCTGGGAAGCAGTCAGGCCCACAGAAAGAAACAAAATCTGGCATTTCCAGAGAAAAGCCCCTGGCAAAGCACATTGCTAATGTCTTCTCATTATTGATATAATAAACTTTATTAGCTCCTTTCTATTAATGATGTGGGGAACTGAGCTTTTTAATCAAAAGTCCTCATTTTGAATTCACTTTGTCATTCGTTTCTGGTACAATATGTCCCTGGGTCCTTTTGTGAAAAGGCTGGGGATGAAAGGCAAAGTGTCAACATCTGAATGGAAAGCAAGCAGGAGAACTTACTACAGACTCAGGTGAACTGAAAATAGAATAAACAGTCACCATACTCCAAACAGGAAACCACTAATTAGATTTTGGGGCTCAGCATAAATGCTTCCTAAACTGCTTGTCAATACAGGAACTCACTATATATTGATTTAATTTTCTTGAATTAATTAATGCCGAGGCCAGATGTGTCCCCAGAGGCTTAATTGTGCTGAGTGTCCTCCCATGACAGTTGTATTGAAATGGAAATAATGCTGTGAGTCGTCATTTGTGTCTATAGTGTTTAGAAGCTAGTCATTCTAGATTATTATTTTTATCTTTTTCTTCTCTCAAAAGTGACCAGAACTCATTCCCAGGTCAGACAAGCAAACACATCTACATTAACTCAACACAATGCAGGCCCCTAAGCTGAAATTCCTGTACCCGTCTGACATCAAATAGTCCCCAGTTAGAATGTGGGGTCGCCAAGCCTTAGGGTTGGCATCAGGAGACTGAAAGCTCAGCCTGCTTTGGACAGTTGCATTATTTCCATAGAGAAGGAGGAAGGATCGAAGTGAACATAAGGGCATCAATAGAGAAAGAGGGACAGAGGAAAGTTCAGGAACTATTTGCTTGGTAGAAATGCAACAGAGGACATTTATAGCACTTGAAGACGTGAGCATAACATTTCATCCTGACACAGTTGAACTCAGTCCACCACCAGAATAAACTGAGAGCCAACCAAACGTACACTTGGAGCTCAGAGGCCAGGCCAACTATTTTTTTTTTTTTTTAAGATTTATTTATTTATTTTAAAGATTTATTTTTATTGTTTTTTGACAGACAAAGACAGACAAAGACAGACAGAGACAGACAGAAACAGACAGAGAGAAGGGGGAGGGCCCAGAGCAGTCTCCATAGTTGACAGCACTAGTTTTCCATATAGTTTCACTCCACAGGTGGGCATGGGGCTGCGCAGGGCAGGAACTGGGCTGGGAGCCTCCCGCATAGGCCCTGGCAAGAACTGAACTGGGGGCACACCCCAGTTCGGCATATGGGTTCGCATGGGCCAGAGCCAGAATTCGATCCCTGGTCTCCGGGGCTGCAAAGTGAGTGCTCAACCTGCTGAGCCATCCCAGCTTCCCCTATTTTATTTATTTTTAACAGAGAGAGAGAGAGAGAAGCAGGAGAACCCAGAGTAGTCTCCATAGTTGTATGTCAGTAGTTTTGATGTAGTTTAGTTCCTGTGGGCAAGGGCCATGCAGAGCGGGAACTGGGCCAGGGGCATACCACATGGGAGGCACACCCTGGGGAGCTGGGGGCCAAACTGAGGGCCTCCTACATGGGAAGCTTGCCCTGTAGAAAACCAAACTGGGGTGACACCCCAGTTCAGCATTCTGGTCCACATGGGCTGGGGCTGGGATTCGATCCTCAGACCCTAGGGCTGCAAAGTAAGCACTTAACCTGCTGAGCCATCCCAGCTTCCCCCAGGGCCACTATTCAATGCAGTTGTCCTTGGCTTAGCTTCTGTCAGAACTGGCTGCCTTCTAGGATGTCCAGGTTTGGAGAACAATGGTGGCTGCTGGAGTTTGAATTCCTCCCCCACCCCTCCATCCCCTCAAAAGAAAAGAAACCCAAGGAGACCAATGAGGAGACTCTGAAAAGAGTAAGAGGCAGAGAACAGGGAGAAAAGCTACCCCTCCAAATGAGTGAATGTCAATTAAGCTCCCTCTACATCAGTGGTACTTGCAGAGAGGTCCCTGCATTATCAGCATCATCTGGAAACTTGTTAGAAATGCAAATTCTCAGGTCCCACCACTAAGCTACAATCAGGAACTGGGTGTAGGCCAGGCAATCTCTTTTCATAAAGTCTCATGGTAGTTCTGATTCAAGCCAGAGATTAAGAACATTTATGTCCCAAGACAGTCAATACCGCTTTCCATACCCAGCTGCAGCTTCTAAGTCAGCTGCTTCTATTTCTGATAGAATGTTGTGAAAATTATGCTAAAATCTGCTGCTGACCCTTGCCCCTGAAGCTTTAGGAAAGAAATTCAAATAGAACTTTCCCAGCTAATCATTACCCTGTGTCCACCACCGCTTTCCTCAGTGTGTTTGTGGCCCCTGTTCTTCCTCTAAGCTCAAACGTTCTTGTTTCATTTCTCTTCCTAATTGTATTGTCTTGCCTTACACTCAGGGGCTGCTAAGGATCTTTCCATAGAATAACTAAATTAATGCCATGCAGATTTCAAGGTTGAATTAAGCAACACATTGATGTGGCCTCCACAAAATTAAATGAGTAGTGTGGCATCACATATTTATAGTCATAGACACCATTCTTTCATAATTTACAAATTTCAGTTTATTACGTCTCCTAAAATCCTAAAGTCTATGTAACATGTACCAAACATTAAGCTGTCCAAGGAGGTTGTGTTAACAACTTGATAAGGAGGTCAGAGGAGTTCAAGTTAGAAGAAATCATCAAAGCCATGATTCTCTAGAAAGTCTTCAGAAAGTGATGGGATTCAAGCTGAGTTTTGAAAACTTCATATTCCTTAGACAAGCAGAAAAATCTGAAGCTGACATTGCAGGAGGGAAAACCCATGTGAACAATGACATGGAACCTGTAAGTTTTCCTGCACATGCCAGTTGGGATGAAGTGAAGTGTCTGTTTAGGGAAATGGCACAGGACAAGGTGAGATAGAACACTAATGGCTAGATTATGATGGATTTTGAATGTTAGACTTTTAATATCACAAACATTCTTCATCCTTGCACAACTCCATTAGGTAGGCAATTCCTGTATTCCTATTTTACCAACGAGGACACAGCAGCTCCAAAAAATTAAGTGGCTTACCATATCTAAGACCAAAGAGCCAATGAGTTACAAACCTGTCATCAAGTCTTAATGTTCACACAGGTAAAATAAAATTGTATTTGATGGCCAGTACTTTCAGCTTCCTCCACGATGCCTTGATGAGAAAGAGGTTGGTGGTATCTATACACCAGAGTCATTTCCAAACTCATCAACACACACACACAGAGTTACTCTAAGATCATCCTCAATTCTTTGCACAGCTTGAACTTTCAAATGTGTTGTAGGCACAATCGATACTGTTGGTACTGACAATTGAAGGCAAATTGAATTTTCTCCTTGACATCTCCATAGGACATAGTTTACCAAGCAAAGCCCCTTTCTATGTGCCACGGGCTCTGAAAACATGACCACCCAAGGGACAATCATGTAATGTTGCCGTTACAAGCTCTATTCACTTTACTCTGAAATGTCGTTAAAAATCGCCTCTGTCCGAGTGCAGGCCTCAGAAATGAGAACGGTGTGTTGTTGGAGCTGATGGGTGATCATTGCTGTGGGCCATGGATGGAAACAGACAAGGCAGAGAGCACCCAGCACAAGAAGAGGCTTTCAGTGGGACAGGAGTGGTGGCTAAGGGGCTCAGAAGGGGCCAAGCTAAGACAAAACACTCTCCCAGCCAACACTTCAGGCTCTCACCTGTCCTTGTGCTGAATGACTCTCAAAGCACTGCTCACTCTCTGCTCAACATCTCCATTTGGAAAACTGATGCACGGTTAGGTAACCTTGAAATGCCTACACTCTACATTTTTCTCAACTTAATTACATTTACTTCATCACAATCAGATTAAGTGTCCTATCTCTTTACTTATAATCTTAATCAGTTTCTAGCCTAGAGGTATGGATTTTTTAATTCATATTTCTATCATTTCCCTCTCAGTTTCATTTTAGCTTTCTTTCTTCAACTTCTTGCAGAAAATAGTGCAGAATTCTCTACTGACTTTGTGTCTTAATGGACTTTTTCTTACTCTTTTTTCTTTCTTAAGCCTATTTACTGACATTATATAATCATAACTACAAGAATCAGGCCTTGCCACTGTAAATCATGCATCAATAGATTTTAGACCATGAGCAAAGTGCATTAAATGTTAGTGCTTTTTAACAACTATACGCTGTGAGATTCTGCTCTGGAAAAGGCCGTCCTAGTCACAGGTGCTTATGGGAAGGCCATAGCATGAACTTGGGGCTCCCCCCAGCTCCCACATTGTATAAGGCAGGCCAGTTTCATCTGGGTTTGATAGGAGCATTGTCTTGGTGTTTTTTTTTGCTTTGCTTTCAGCCCTGGACTTTTGTGCAAAATGAGCTTCTTTCCAGTCCTTGTCCCAAAGAAGTCTGTCTGCGCACAGGTGTGTACAAGCACATTATTCCTTTTTTTTAACTTTTGAGCATTTTGTTCCATTTTCACACCTTGAATTTCTATTTTGCACCACTTCCTCCTGCACAGATGGCCCTCAAAACACATTGCTTTTCCACACCTTTGGCCCTATGCATATTGATCTCTCTGCTTAAGACAGTGCTGTCCTGAAAAGTGTTTCCTGGAAAGCCTTCCCTACGAATCTCCAGTAGTATAACTGCTTCTTTGTATGTGCTCTCATCATACCTTACACGTGCAACTGACCTTTAGAAACAGAACCAATAGGAGGGGGTGTGTGTGTGTGCGCGCGCATGTATGTGTGTGTGTAGTGATTTATTTGAAGAAATTATGGAGCTTTGGTGAATCCGACTCCTATCAAATTCTGATAGGAGAGGCCAACAAGCTAGAGATACAGGAAAGAGTTGCAGTTCAAGTCCAAAGACAATCTCCTATAGAACCAAGAAGAGCCAGTGTTGCAGATGAATTCTGAAGGTGGTCTGCTAGCAAATTCCCCTTGCTCGGGGAAAGAGGTCACTCTTTTGTTCTATTCAGGCCTTCAACTGATTGGATGAGGCCCACCCACATAACGGAAGGCAATTTGCTTTACTCAAAATCCATGTAAGTGTAACTGATCCAAAAACACTTTCACAAAAACATCTAGAATAATATTTGACCAAATATCTGAGTACAGTGGCCCAGACAAGTTGATAACTATAATTAACCGTCACAGGGATTCTGTCTCATGTGTCTTTGGCATCCTCAGCACCCAGCAAAGTCTTAATATACAGGGTGTTCATTGAATGACTGATGTCCAATGAATAGAGAGGCAGCTTTTTCTTTTTTCTTTCTTTCTTTTTTTTTTTATTGTTAAATTTAATGAGGTGACATTGGTTCGTAACAATTAGATAGTTTCCAGATGTACAAGTCCACATCACATCACCCATGCATCGCATTATGTGCCCAGCTCCCAGAATCAGCTCCTCTTCCATCACCATATATCCAGTGTCCACTCCCACCTCCCCCACCAACTCTCCCTCCCCACTCCTTCCCCCTCTCCAGGTAACCATCAAACCATTAAGTGTGTCCATAATGCTGGTGCCCTCTCCC
>PVKE010024790.1:0-23523 GCA_004027555.1 Craseonycteris thonglongyai
AGAGAGAGAGAGAGAGAGAGAGAGAGAGAAAGAGAGATACAGAGACAGAGAGAGAACTGAACTGGGGGATCTCCCCAGTTCAGCACATGGGTCCGCAAGGGCCGGGGCCAGGATTCGATCCTTGGTCCCCGACGCTGCAAAGTGAGCGCTTAACCCACTGAGCCATCCTGGCTTCCCCTTCCATCCATCTTTCCTTCCTTCCTTCCTTCCTTCCTTCCTTCCTTCCTTCCTTCCTTCCTTCCTTCCTTCCTTTCTTTCTTTCTTTCTCTAACAATACTTCTACTCATACACGTTTTAAAGGGCCATTAATGATTTGAACATAGTATTGATTATACTATTAGGTAGAGAACTCATTGAAAAAATAAGTGCAGTAACTAACTGGAAACATTTAATAGGATGAGGACTTCTGGTTTGGAATGTTATTCATTTACTTCTCTACTGTATTTGGTTCCATGTTTGTGTCATAGCCTGGTATATTTTCTTGACACTCCTATGTAAATCATTCTCTTGGGCTTTCATGTTGTTCTATGTGAACATCTGTTCATGTTCCTTTCTTTATAATGTATCATAGTTGTTCTATGTATGCCATCTCCATTTTAATACCAGTACCTAGAGGACAGGGACCAGATATTAATTGTCCCTACATACTCATATCTAGTATCTGGCACAATTTCAGACACGCACTATGTGCAAATTCATATTTTACAGCTTGTTAGCCTCTTTTGTACCATAAGACTTAGAAGGCATGGGAGTTCCAGGACTACATTAGACCAAGTCAATTGGTGAAATAGTCTTCAAGAGACATAATGTGAGGTCAGAGTTCAGGGCATCATATTAAAGCATAGAGACCATCCTTGTTCAGAAAGAGTAAGGATTTACAACAATACTTTCATTAATCTCATATCCTTATCAAATACTGAGTCTGAGGAAACTTTTGTATGTGACCTCTTACTTTGCTCTAACATGGCTTCTGATTTGTCCTTTCTCTTTTCCTCCTACATCTGATTTTGGCATGTCTGATAAAACTGGAGGATGAAGGCAATTTTAGAGGCCTAAAAGCTTGGCAAAGATGATAATCAGTTTTTTAAGTCTACGAGCGGTGCACTTAGAATCATGCCTGTGAAATATAAGATTAAGTCCTGAGGTCTGAGACAGGCAAAGACAATAGCACAGGTGCAAGATAACAGCGAGAAATCTGTTTTCCAATGATTAAGCCCAGAAGGAAGAGCTATGCATTCCAAGAACAGAATGTTCAACCAAAGAGTTTGAAAACGAAACAAAAACAACCTGTTCTGGGATTTGGGAAATGCAAAAATGAACTCCTAAAATGGAGCTTAGATCATTATAAATAAACTTTGGTTTCCTTTTACCGATCAGAGATGATACTAGAGGTAAGGTCCATAGCTGCAAAAGTCATATTAGATGTGTTCTTGACTGGATGAAGCTCTTTGCCCACATTGGTCACGTATCAAAGCCCATATCAGGGTACTAGCTGCCATGTGGCTTATTGAATCCAATATACCATCAAACACAATCTAGGAATATATTATAACTCCTGGTTTTAGCATGATATATATATATCTAGTAGCTTTCCAAAACAAAGTCCTCTACCTAGAAATAGAAGTAAGAAAAGAAAAATGTAGCCATAGTAGAATGAAATGTTTTACCATGCTAGTTATTGAGTTTTGGAGCAATGCTCAGGACATTTATTTTAATACCTCCTGATCCTGGTTTCTGTTTAGGCAAATAGTTGGAATATCAAAATAATATATTAACAACAGATATATACCTTTTTCTGGATTTCACAGTGGGAAATCTTCTGCCTCAAAAAATCTTTAATGGAATTTAAATTCTCACCTCCAGGTCATAGGTTTGAAAAATTCTGCCTTGGTTGTATCCAAAACCACTATTATCTAACATGTGTCATCATTATGAACTTAGTCCAGATATCTCATAGGATATTAATTAATAACTAGTATTTGTAGGCAGACAGGAAGTGTTTCTTTTTCAAAAGTGCCACATTGAATTACTGTTTACTTCAGTGTGAATTATTATTCTGGGTGATTAATTTTTTTAATTTTTAAAATTAAAAAAATTAAAATAGAGTAAAATTTACACTGTGATGGACAGTTCTAGGAATTTTAATACATACATTTGTACAATCACATTACAATCAAGCAGTTCCATCCATCACACCCAAAACTTCCTTTGCACAACCACTTTGAAGTTACAATGTCCCGTCAACCTTGCCAGGCAACTACTAATCTATTTTCTGCCACTACAGTCTTGTCTTTTTGTGAACACCTTATAATTGAAATTATGTAGCATTAATATTTTGAGATTGGCTTCTGTCACTCAACATGATGACTAAGAGATTTGCTTAGATTGTTGTGTATATCAATAATTTGTGCCTTTTTCTTGCTAAGTAGTGTCCATTGTATAAATGTACCACAGTTCGCTTATGTATTCATTAATTGAAGAGTATTTGGGTTATTTTTAGTTCTTTGGCAATTATGGAACATTACTATAAATACTCGTATACATGTAGAGATTTTCGAGTGAACCTAAGTTTTAAATTTGCTAGGATAAATACCTAGGAGTGAGATTGCTGGGCCATATGGTAGGTGTGTGTTTAGTTTTATAAGAGGGGCTTTGCCCTTTTGTGTTGTTATCATCGCTTTGTATGTGAGTTCCAGTGGCTTGTTTTTTTGTCAGCACTTGGAATTATTGTGGTTTTTTTTTTTTAGCTTTTCGGATTGGGGTATAACAGTATCACATTATTGTTTTAATTTGCATTTTCTTAATTACTAATGATGTTAATATTCCTACATAGGCTTTTATATATATATCTTCTTTGATGAATCATCTGTTCAAGGACTTTTGCTCTTTTTTTTTTTTAGATTTTATTTTTACTGTTTTTTTGACAGAGAGAGACAGAGAGAAGGGAGAGGGCCCAGAGCAGTCTCCATAGTTGTATATTATTAGTTTTCAATATAGTTTCATTCTACAGGTGGCTGCGGGGCTGCACAGGGCAGAAACTGGGTTGGGGGGCACACCCCAGTTCAGCATGTGGTTTCACATGGACCAGGGCCAGGATTCGACCCTCTGAACCTGGGACTGTAAAATGAGCGCTCAACCTGCTGAGCCATCCCAGCATTCCCTTTGTTCAATTTTTAGCTAGGTGGTTTGTTTCTTATTGTTGAGTTTTGATGTTCAGGATCCAAATTGATTTTCTTCAGTCAGTAGCTTCTCTTTACATTACCATAGTAGCATATATTATAGAGGAAATATTTTCAGTTTTTATAAAGGTCAGTATATTAATTTTTATTAAGTTTTATAAATGAGTCATGCTTTGGTGTTATATCTAAGAACTGTGGGCTTAATCCCAAATAACAAAATTTTTCTTATAAAAAATTTACAGTTTTACATTTACATTCATGATCCATCTTGAGTTGATTTTTGTGGAAGGTGAATTTCTTTCTATTAGTGCTTCCATTATATCTTTTTCCATTCTGTTAACTTTGTTTTTAAGATTTATTTTTATTGTTTTTGACACAGAGAGAGACAGACAGACAGACAGAGGTAGAGAGAAGGGGGAGGGCCCAGAGTAGTCTCCACAGTTGTACATCATTAGTTTTCTGATACAGTTTCACTCCACAGGTGGGTGTGGAGCTTCACAGGGCAAGACCCAGCCAGGGGCCTCCTGCATGGGAAGCAAGCCCCCAGGAGCTGGGGGCTTCCCACATGGGAAGCATGCCCCTGCGAGAACCGAACTGGGAGCACACTGCAGTTCAGCATATGGTACTGCGTGGTCCAGGGCTGAGATGCTATCCTCGGACCCTGAGGTTGCAACAAGACTGCCAGACAAGCACTCAACCCATTGAGCCATTCCAGCATCCACCATGCTTTAATTTTTAACTTACCTATATCGTTTAAATTGAGAGGAGATTCCCATAGACAAGATGCGGTTGGTTCATGTTTTTATCCACTTTGAGAATGTCTGCCCTTCAGCTGGTGCATTTACACCTTTTGCTTTTATTATAATTAGTGGCATGTTTGAATTTAATCTGAATACTTGTTTTCTGTTTGTTCTTTCTTTCCTGATACTACAGTTTTCCCCATCTGCCTTGAGATATTTAAATATATTTTTAGTATTTTATTTTATCTAATCAATTCTGTTTTTGTCTATATCTTTGCATAGCTCTTTGATAGTTTTTTAGGGATTATAAAATATATATGTAATCTTTCATAATCTACTTTACTACATTTTATTTGAAATACAAAAACCTGATCTGTTGTTGAGATTGGATAATTCCTATTGTTTATCTTTGACTTCATTGACTCCTTTCTCTTTCATCTTCATTCTGTTGTTTAGCTCAACTAGTAAAATTTTTAGCTCAACTAGTGGGTTTTTTTTTTCATTTGCTTTTGTTTTTAGTTCATTACTCTTTTAGTTCTAAAAATTCTATTTGTTTTTATCTTCTACTTCTCTTTTGAAAATTTTTATCTTTCTATTCAACTCAAGAGCACTTGCCTTTACTTTTTGGTTTATATATGTATTTTTAAAACACATTTTACTAGACATTTTGAAAGCATTGATTATTTATACTCAGAGTGCATGTTATAATTTTTTGGTTTTCTAATTTATATTGTTCAGTGGATCAAAAACTCACTTTTATCTGATTAGCCTAAATTGGCAAAAAAATTTTTTTGATTTCTAATTATTGACAATTCTTGTCATTTAGGTAAGATGAGTAAGCTAACCAATACAGATAGCCCCCTTCTCTTTCTAACAGCACTAAATGATAAAAGCGATTGTAGAGGAGAGACTAAAGAGACACTAGTCTTGCCCCCAAATTGAGAACAGTTTAAAAAGAGAGGAACATTTACTTCTAAATTGGCTGAGGCAAAGTTAAAACTTGGATTACTAAAGTGTATATAACTTGCTCATTCATATGATAATTTCAGAAGCCTCCTTTGTGATGTTCTTTGAAATTATAAGCAAAGCATTGTGCAAGGCTTAGTTCAACAGTGCTAAGTAATTAATATCATATACATGAGATTGGGAATTATTATAGAATAATGGTACAGTAAGAACTACCTTCTCTTTTATCTGCCCTGTGCAAAGAATAAGTTCTTTTCCTTTAGTGGTGCCTGTTTTTAAAGTGTGCTTAATTTGGTTGAATCACGGCATGGATAAGAAAGACTTGAAGTAGACAGAACCTTTTATCTAAGTAGTCATTCGGAGACATACTGGCAAGATAAGAATGTCAGCAGGATAGATTTAGTAAAGTGTTTGTGAGAATAAAACTAGAATGTGGTAACTACTCTATCTGTGATGTATCAGCCATCTCTTATCTCCATTTCTGATTCCCTTAGCTTCACCTGTCTGTAGGTCAGCTACTGCTATGGGCTCTGATGAGCTTCACACAGATGCAATCTAACGGCATCTCTTACCTCTGCTTCAGGGCTTGTCTGTGTTCACTGAACGTGGGAAAGTGCAGGGTTCTGAAAGTCAGCAAGAGTTAATGCTTTGTGTAGTAAAAACTTTGATTGGTGGAAGCTAGTAGGAAATAATTTCCCTTTCCTCTTTCTCTGTGCACTCACAGAATGATCCTGAGATATAGTTTATGTGGTTATCCAGAGGAATTGCTCAGGAAATCAAGCTATCAATAGCATTTATTGGTAGTCATTTGATAACACATTCTCTTATTAGCTCTTCCACCATCCCAGCTACATTCTCTTTGTGTTTCTCTTCTGCTACCTGGTACTGCCAACCCTAATTACAAATTGGACATAGACTTAAAGCTATGTCTAATGTTCTATTTGGGGGGAATGTTGGCCAAGACATATAATGACAATATTATTACTTAAGAGGTTTATGTGAGATATAATAAAATATGACACAAGCATTTTCAGGTTTAATATGGATATTAAATAATATTTAGTTTACTGTAATGAAGTTTGTTTGTTTCAGTTCTCAAATTTAATTTTCACTTCCTCTTTGTATTATTGCACCCTTGAAGGGACTGTGGTCTCCTGCTTTTTAACAGGTGTGTGCTGGGGAATCTGTGTTCAATAAATAATTGTTAATTGCTTTTGACTGGTTTTAATAGAAACTTGAGCAATACATAATATGAAGGTAAAACTAATTTTTATATTCCCCTCAGAATTATATGATACACTATGGGGAAATTTATACTATCTTTGGGTCTTTAAAATAGTCATGTGGGGTAATCAGGGAAGGAGATTTATTTATCTTTAAAAGGACTACAATTAGGGTTCAGGGAGATAAAGAGACTGACTTTAGGTCACAGAGGAGATAATTATCAGAATCAGTCATGGTTTACCAACATTTTGTTCTTTCTCCTTTGATTTCTTTTACAAGAGCAGTTTGAAATCATTGGATCTTGTAAGTGGATATTTCAAATTCATCTGTGGGCAGCATCTCTAATACAGTCTGGTCTTTCAAGTGATGTTAATTATTAAAAAAATGTTTTCTAGTTTATTTAATGTAATAGGAAATACATAATATATAACAATGTGAACTTGAAATGAATGAAACAATTCTCTAAAGAAGCCGTTGCATTTCACCTAGACTTTCTACACATCCTATGTCCTTTTATGAATGCTTACTATTTCAAGTGTGATTCATTTGTTTTATTAAAAATATATAATTTTCAAAGCTCTTTGCTTTTCCCCACCAATCCTTAGACATACTTCTAAAAGTTCTCATTGGAACAAACTGAGATTGGCTATTTCTGTAAATAAGAGGAGAGGTTTCTATTCTGTTTTATTGAGCACTGTTTGTGCTATAGGGACATTTATATCCATAGCTCTAATATACACTAATGAGATATATAAGCATAAATAATCAATATATGAAAAGCAAATATATTATGTCTAAAGTATATAATATACATACTGTGTTATTATATAGTTATAACTACATAGTTTTATTAATTATTATATGTCTAGACTAATCTTTGTAGTGTAAAAACCAAGATGTATTTTAAAAACATAAAAGATTTAAAAAGATTTTTGACCATAAAGCTAAGTTAAATGAGAATTCAGTATTTCTTTTTTATAGTATGCATCTCTCTCTTTTTTTTTTTTTCTCCTTTTGATATTCAGTGTCTGTTTTTCACCATGCAATTTCCAGAATGATAGTTGAGGCATAAAATATGTAATAATTAGTTACTTCTTAGGTATCAACAAATCCTACTTCAATACTTTCTTTATGTACAATAAAGGAAAAACCGAAATATTATTTTCTGTGTGTCAACATTCTCACTCCTTGTACTTCATTAAATCAAGATGATATAAATCCCTGAAGACTGAAGTACAAATTTTAAAGCTGTATTGATTTAACCTTCCCTTTGTAAATATTTCATAGTTCCATAATGTGCAAATGCAGGCACATGCAGAACAAAGAACTGCCCTTTTCTGTTAATATGTGGAGGGGGAAAGTGACAGCTTTTATTATATTATTTAGAAAATAATACATATGAAAATATTTAAGGATATTTTGCCATTATGGATGTCAACAAGAATTGATGAAACATTGTTTTTAAAGAAAGGTTTTTATAGAGACTACTTCAAACGTGTCATTTTAAAGATATAAATGCATTTACATTTTATAATTTAAAATATTTTTCTCATTATTTTTTCAAATTATTTGTTGGTTCTTTTCAAATAAGGGGACTTTTCACTGGCAGTTTATTTCACCCTCATGAAAGAAACTCAGGATTTAAATATGTGATATTATAAAAACTTCCATATTAGGTCACTATGAAGTCATAGTGGTATAAAAACAAATATGTTTCACTGAAGGATCCATCAAGAAACAAGTAACCTTTCTTATCTAATGGTTGGGAATAAGGCTGTAAAAATGACAAATATGTTATATACTACTATTTAACGTTTTCTCTTTTTAAGCCTTATATTAAAATAAAGCCAAGACAACTTAAAAAATTATTATGAATGCTGATATATCAAGATATAACAAAATTATTATTATTATTTGCTGCCATAAAAATGAAATAAAAAGGGGGATGATTATTTTTACTTCAGTACTTACTTTGCTAAGGAGACAGAGAAAATGGATCCATGGGTGAAGGGTAAGAGACCAGTATCATGAGATATCAGTGTGACCTACTTTCATTAAACAGAAAGTTGAGTAATTACACACACATATATACACAAACATGCACACACACACAGTCACACACTTTAAGAAAAGAATATTACAAACTTTTACAATCTAGCAACTTAGTACACCAAACAAAAATTCAGCCTACACCAAGGTAAACTATATTCAGAATTCTAGATCTACTATGTTGAGGTTCACCGATAGAATTTCTGCATACAGAGGCCAGGGCCTCTCACTGGAATGCAAACTTTAATCTGTGCTGAATTTTCCTACAAAATTTTTTCATTAAAATATAATAATATAGACATTGTGGATCCTAAGAAAGAAGGTACCGGTATCTACTAACTGGGCTCAAATTTAAAAGTGCAGCTTAGCAGATGCTGCTAAATAGGGTCTTTTCATGCAAGCTGCATTGAGCTGCCTGTATGCACTGTGTTCTTTCCATCTGAGCCACCCCTTATATAGGAGTTCCTGGAATTCTGTGTCAATCAATAAGACTAATACTTTTCTAGTCTACTCAAGCTGTGCAGCTATAGCCCCATCATCATCTTTACCAACCAATCAGAGCAGCTCCATTTTTAAAAAAGATTTATTTTTAATGTTTTTTGACAGAGAGACAGACAGACAGAGAGAGACAGAGAGAAAGGGGAGGGCCCAGAGCAGTCTCCATAATTGACAGCATTAGTTTTCCATATGGTTTCACTCCACAGGTGGGCGCAGGGCTGCGAAGGGCAAGAACTGGGCGGTGCTTCCTGCATAGACCCTGGCAAGAACTGAACTGGGGGCACACCCCAGTTCAGAATATGGGTCTGCATGGGCTGGGCCCGGGATTCGATCCTCAGGCTCCAGGGCTGCAAAGCGAGCACTCAACATGCTGAGCCATCCCAGCTTTTCTTTTCCCAAGCTCCATTTTGACTAATCAGGACAGTGCCTTTGAACCAATCAAACTGGGAGGATTTGAGTCCTCATTTGCATTAAGATGGACCATTGAGGGACCAAGAACAGAGACTTCGCTCTGTAAAGGCTAGCTCCCATTTGGCTTAAGGCATATACTTTTCTTTTTCACCAAAGGCTGAAGTCTATGCTTCCCCAGCTTGAGACAGTGAAGACATCATGGTAAACTGAAGCAAAGAAGAGCAGGTGGAGCAGAGCAAGCAGAGCAGAGCAGAGCAGAGCAGACCTGTCTGGTCAAGAGAGGCCTTGCACAGGGCATCCTTGCCCCGGGCCACCTCTAAGCCTTGCTGCTTCATAATTGAGTTGTAACACTATTGCCCTGCTCCATAGCCCTGCTATCTCACAATTGAGCTGTTTGCTCTTAATAAAGTTTTCTTCTTAACACACTTCAAATTGGGGATTCCTGTTGACATTGAATTGGCGCCAGTGACCATCGTTTGACAATAAATAAAAGAAAAGTCAACTATATTCAATTTCTTGTACTAATTTTTGAAGACCGGATAGTTAGTTTTTTTATTATTATATTAGTAGGGTGTGTTATATGTTGTGTGTATAAGTGTTGACACTCTGTATTGCACCATGTAATTTTGTTTAAAGTGAGTTTTATTTTATCGGAGACAGTTTAGGTTTTGTTGATTTTAACATTTCTGATTATTCCCTCATAGTATTTTTTGTGGAAGAGGTCTAGGTTTCTCATCAAACATTCAAGTTAAAGCATAGGGAAAGTATGGCTACTTACAGGTGTCCCTCCCAATAAAAGTACATATCATTGAATATGTACATAAGAAAGCTTGTTATTTGGGAATCATAGTCATTTTGTGATCTCAGTGGCTACTTCTTCTTAGTTATTGTCAGTTCTTTTCCCTGTACATAATTCCAGGTTAAAACCTGGCTATCTCATCTCCCAATCTATTGCAATAACTGAATATGGTTACTTATGTTATTCAATAAATATTTATTGATCACTTACAATGCACTAGATAAATCCCTTCAATGTAACTTTGGGTGTAGGAAGATCTATATCTTAAGGACAATCTGCTTTACTTACCTATTCCCTTCTGAAGTTTTAAATAGTGTCCAGGTACGATGTAGTCATTCTCAGAAGATACAAATTGCTTAGACCTGGAGGTATACAAATAAATATGTTATTGAAGGATCCATCCTGGGAGAAGTAATCTTTCTCATCTGTTGGGATATTTTTTTTCTTCTTCTCTCTTTTTTGCTTTGTAGGTGTGTATCCCACGTCCCCTTCCCAGTAGCCAGAAGGCGGAGACGCTCGCTGCCATGCTGGTTGTGTGTCCTACCATGCAAAGGCCGGTCTCCAGAGGCTAAGGTATATCTAGGAACTTTCGAGCTTCACATGGGCCTTGTGGCTTTCAGGAGGGGACTGGATTGTTTTTCTAGCCACAGTGCCTCATGGTGGTACCCATGGAGCAGGAGCTGGGCAAGTGGAGATATTCTGCCTGGGAGAGGTACTGGGACCCGGGTCCTGTGCCTGACTCCTGAAGACGTTGGCCAGTGGGAAGACCAGCATCCACTGAGTTCTGGGGACTAATGGGGAATCATTGAGAAGGAAGAATTGGGTGACACCTGTGTGCTGGAAAGATCCTCTGACTGCTTTAAGCATGAATGTTGTGGGGACAGCTTTAACCCAATTGAAAGGGAAGAAACAGACTCCCAGAAATACTAGTGTAACCAGGGGCTCTTGCTGCCTGACTTCCTGCGACATGGCTGCAACCCCTCTCGAAGCCCTCCAAGCCAAGTTCTCAGGCAGCGCCCCCCTGCCGCCCCAGCAGCACCGTAGCCCCCCCCCACCCCCCCGGAGGACACTCTCTGACCCTTCAACCCATTCGGGGTTGCTTGCCACCCCTACTAGTGGACAAGAATTGTTCTGGGCCCTCATTACTTCAGGAGCCTGAGAGGCAAGCGCAGGAGGCATGTACCTCAGAGCGGTGCCCACAGCTGAGGATCTCGGGGCCCTGTTGACGTTTTGGGCAGACTAGTCTGTAAGAGCCCTAAAAGACGGCTCACCAGGTTGACCTCCTCTAGGGCCTGGTCCCCTGGCGAACCCCACTTGGGAAACACTTATAGAAGAGAGGGAGGCAAAGTAAACAATGGGAACAGAAATTGCATACCGCATCTGTTTATTTAGTTCATCTTTTCAGCACTCAAATGAAAGTAAACAAATGCTTATTGAATGATATGGGCCATAGCAATTTGAGAACTGTGAAGAGTGAACAAAATAGACAGAAATACCCTCAGGGAGATTATATTCTATTGGGGGAAATAGACAATGGATTATAAACATATAAATAAATCATTTATATCAGAAAGACAAATTCAGTCAGGTTAAGTGTGATAGAGGTGGTGCTGGGTGGTGATGGCTTTAAGTTTTACATCTGATGATCAGGGTAGACCTTCATGGGAAGGTGAGATTTGAGCTGAGACTTGAAAAAAGAGAGAAAATTAGACTATCTCATATTTAAGAAGAAACTTTCCAAGTGGGGGGAAGCGTCTAGGGCAAACTGGGAATCTCACTGAGAAGGTCAGTGTGATTATGGAGCTGCTGAGTGGAGTAAGAAAGGAAATAAATGATATTGGGCTACTGACGGACCTAATTATGGTTGATAGGAGCCATCTGGCCATGTAGTGAGAATAGATGTTCAGGCATAGCTGCAGCAGCAACATAAGAAGAAGGAAGCCTGCAGGTCACTAAGTAGGAGGTGAAGGGGACTCACATTTGGATGGTAGCAGTGCAGGTAGTGAAGTAATCAAATTCTGGATATTTTGAACATTACCCGAAGTTCTAGACATGGGGTGCGACAGAAAATGAGAAATAAAAAATGTCACAGTTTTGGCCTGAACAATGGTGAAGATAGTTTCCATAAAGAAAAGAAAAGAAAAAACAAAAAAAGAAGAAGAAGGAAAGAAAGAAAGAAAAGAGAAAAAAAATGCAGGGGAATTGGTTTGGATGGTCTAAGATCAGGAGTTCAATGTTAGACAAGCAAGTAGAGAAGTAAACACATAAGCTGGATGAGTCTAACTTTCAGAGAAAGGCCTGGGCCAGAGATATCAATTTATACATCATTACCATGTAGAAAATATTGAAAGTCCATCAGGTTGGATGAGATCGCCAATGGGAATGAGTGTTGACAGATAAGATACAAGGAGAGGTACACAAATTCTTGGATTATCTTAACATCAGGAGGCTAGGGAGAAGAGACTTCTCTTTCCTGAAAAAGATGGGGAAGGTGAAGTACCAAGACTGTTTTGTTCTAGACGGTAAATTAACAAGTATATTGTGGATGAAAGAATGATCAATTATAGTAAATGCTGGTAATAGATTAAAGAAGGAGAGTACTGAAAATTAATATTCAGAAAATGTGTTGGGGAGGAGGGTTCAAATAGAAGCCTATAAGTAAATTCCTTTTCTCTGCAAGATAAATACCAGAATCTTTTAATAGGCAATAATTTTATAGTCATTAAAAACACATGTTTAGGATTAGGTAGATCTGGACTTGAGTCCAAACTCTGTCCCTGATTATTTTGTGACTTTGGGGTAGTAACTTAACCTTCATGAGCCTCAATTTCTTCATCTGAAAAAAAGTACTGATAATACCTACCTCAAAGGTGGTTAGGAAAATTAAATATTTCAGTACTGGTCTTCCCGACATTTTTGTTTTTTTAATTTTAATTATTTTTTTTATTTTTGACAGAAAAAAAGACAGACTGAGAGAGACAGAGAGAAGGGGGAGGGTCCAGAGCCGTTTCCATAGTTGTATGTCATTAGTTTTCAATGTAGTTTCATTCCACAGGTGGGTGTAGGGCTACACAGGGCAGGAAATGATCTGGGGGCTTCCCTCATGAGCCCCAGCAAGAACTGAACTGGAGCCACACCCTAGTTCAGCATATGGGTCTGCATGGGCCAGGGTCTGGATTTGATCCTCAGACCCTGGGGCTGCAAAGTGAGTGCTCAACCCACTGAGCCATCCCGGCATACCCCTTCCTGACATTTGATGTCTTCGAATAAACAAAAGTTGTTATAGTTATTGTAATTATAGTTGTAATTATTAATCCTATTAGTCAAGGCTACCTCAAATGTAGCCCTAAACCAACTATCCAGCCTAGTTGCTCACTGTGGTCTTTTTGGTTTTCAAAGTTACTGTTTATTATTTCTAGAATATACTTTGTGTGCTGTATTCTTCCTTTAATTGTTAATTTCAGGCGTTTTTCTCAGGCTGAATACTTTCCACCCATCTCTGCACATCAAGATCCTATCCATTCTTCAAACTCCTGCTCAGGTTCTGATTTCTTATGGGGAACTTTCTTTATCATCCAGGTAGCTGCAGCTTTCACATCCTTAGTACTCATCTAACACTAGTAACTTCACTACCACTCTGTATCCAATCCATACTGCAGCAAGAAGACTAAGCTGTTCATGTGTTTTATGCCTGAACTACAGAGTTCTAAGAGGTTAGCAATATCAGTGCTTTGTCAAAGGCCTGCCTATCATGGTAATTTGTGTAGCCCCTTAGGGTTGGATGATGAAGGATAAAGTTGCTTCTCAGGAATTGGTTTCACACCTGGACTCCTTTCTGCCTTTGAAGGCTAGACTTTATATCAGAGGTGTCCAACCTCTTGGATTCCCTGGACCATATTAGAAGAAGAATTGTCTTGGGTCACACATAAAATACACCAAACACTAACGATAAATGATGAGCTAAAAAAAAAATCACAAAAACATTTTATAATGTTTTAAGAAAGTTTACGAATTTTCATTGGGCCGCATTTAAAGTGGTCCTGGGACACATGTGGCCTGCAGGCTGTGGCTTGAAAAAGCTTGCTTTATATCCTTTTACCATAGTTAGACAAAGACCCTTTGAAATTTTAAAAATCTTTTAAAGATGTTGGCTGGTCAAAAATAAAAAAATTGCTGTGAGATCTTGAGTGAGTAACAGTGCTTGTCAAGATAATAAGAGAGTGACCTTTCGGACTAAATGAGAAACTATATACAAAAAAAAATTGTACACCTGAAAGATGCTCAATGCAGAGAAACACTAAAGGTAATTATTGGCTATTATTAATCATTAAAGCACATTTTTGTATAAAACTCTGCATTTCTGTGATGTGGATATTTCAGACCCCCATTTAAGTAAAATTTATTAGGGTCCTTGTATGTACTAGGTACTGTACTAGGTGCTTTCTTAGATGTTACCATATTTCAAACAATCTTACAAGTCTGGTAAAAATTGTTTTTCCTAAACAAGCAATCTGAGTTTCAGAGTGGTTCAACAACTTGTCTAATGTTACACATTTAAAGTCTTCAGATTATAAGCTCTTTCATATGTATTATCATTATAATAACCTTTGTTAACCACTGAATCTGTATAGTACATTATATTCACTGAATCATATATTATATCACTGAATCCTCACAATGTACCTTATGAGGAATCTATCAAAGATTCAGTGAGATTCAGGGAAGTTGAATCACGTGCCCAAGATCCCATAGGTATGGGCCATAGATGAAGGATTTAAATCCAAATCATCAGTCTGGCCCTGAAGTTAGTGGTTATCCTACTCCTTTACAATATCCATCATCTTGGAGATTTATTCCTACCAAATAAGAGTCCATTTGAACAGGAGAAACACATATTAAAAAAAAATTTTTTTGCCTCAATATCACAACACTGTAAACTGCTCCTAAAATGTCACAGGCTAGGAAACAGTGGCTTGATCTCTCATTTGGTTTTTAATTGAATTATTCATGGAACTCCTGAAATGCCTTCGGCATCTTTGACTGTGTGTGTCTTCCTCTTCTTTGAGTAACTACCACACATTCTTCAGCCCTTAAAATAGCTGATAGCTCTTCTGGGAAGCCATTCCTCCTATTCCCATTCTCCATGGGTTCTGTATTTCTAACGTGTTCTCATGGTGCCTTGGGCTAATCTGTATTACCCTCCAATCACAAAGTTCTTTTTTTTATCCTCCACTGAATTAAGTCTTTAAATTTTGTAACAACCCCATAGCTTAGAACATAAAAGGTAGTCACAAAAGTTTGATGAGTGAACAAATAAATAAAAATTGCTTCTCACCAGTATATTTTACTGTTTCCCTCTAGTCAGTGATTCATTCTTCGGCAAAAACAATTTATTTTTTCTATTATTGAGACCATGCTTTTTCTTTGCTTCCCACTCAGAAGTGGTTCCCTTCTTCCTCTATGTTGGGAGCAAGAACTTCATTTTACTTAGTAAAGTTTTACCACATCATTTTGAATTTCACATATCATTTCTTTGTTTTTAAAACCCCATTACCTCTGCTCTGTCCAATTTTGGCAAGTGACATTTTCTGTGAAATTGAATTTTGTTCCTTTTTATTCTTGTTTGAATTCCTGGTTGTTTTTGTTTTGGAGTGGTCTATGTATTCTTAAAAAGTAGTCTCTTGATTAGTTAAAAACCACGTTGGAAATGCTCATGACTGCAATATATCATAAATAGAAAATTACAGATATTAGTGCTGTGACCATTCAAATCTCCTCTGACCACAAAGATTAGAGAAAGTGGGTGTGGTCAGAATGATTTCTTCACTACACCTGCCTAGATTGTGGTCTTTTCTATTGACTCTAAGCTAGACTGTTTGAACTGACCAGAAGCTAAGCTCTGCTCTGGGTGAATAGGGAATCACACTTATTGACATAGTATCAATCACCTTATCACACTTTCTCCTCTCTCAGTTAGGTGCTACAGAAATCAGGGTGGAGTTAGTTACTAGAGGTAGTAGCTTCCATGATGAATGCCCTAGCAGGTACTTGAGATATGATACCTTTCTTTAGAGAAGACTGCTACATTATTATTACTAGAAACACATAAAAGACACTGTAACATATTGGCAACTGGCCAGTCTGTGCTCTGTGTCAGATGCAAGTTCAAATCCTATTTCTGTAATTTCTTAAATCTCTCTTCTTGGAAGAGTTATTTAACTTGCCTAACATCCACTTTACTCATCTTTCAGTACCTAATTATAGTTCATTAAAATTTTACAGCACGTAGTCGGCACTCAATAAACAGTTATCATGCAAATACAGGTTGTATAGTAGTTTACAAATCATGTTTACATTAACCAAATTCACAGGAAAGATGGTCCCTTTCTTCACTACATATACTAAGAAACTGAGTTGCTTTTATCTCTCTGTCTTCTCTTCAGACCTGTGCTATCCAAGACAAGAGATCATTTTATATTCATATTTAATCTAGGGTCTAGTATAGCCCATGTAACATCGTTAATCTTCTTTGACATTTTTTTTACGGTATTGATCTTTAGAGAATTTTGATGACTTCTTCTACATCTCTCAGCAAGAAAGCTGCCAACTCAATATGGGGTGCATATAAGTCATCAGGTCCAATGAGCTTTCCACTCTTAAGTTATGGTTTAGTCAAATGATGACAAATGGGGTTTTACTTAGGGATCAACACAGTTAAAGGAAAAAGACCTTAAAGTTACTTATCTCTTAGTGGGGAAGAGTGTTATGGGTAAGCTACAATGTGTATATACTACTTGCAGGTAGGAGTAACAACAACATATATACTACCAGTTTGCCATTGTGAATCTGTACAAAACCTTAGGTTAGTTCTGGAGAGAATGGAAATCCATTTCATTACATCCAGAACTTATCTAAATGTATCCTGGCTGTCTCTGTAACAACTCCCAGATAATTTATCTTAATTTTCTTTCTTTTCAGATTAAATCTGGGCAGATAGCTGTAATGTCAACTAAATGGAGAGTAGATTACAGGTACTTCAAGTTCTTGAGTTGTTATCTCTTTTAGGACTTGCTGACAATAGGAGCAAACTCCTAGCAGTTTTTATATCTCTGTCCTCAAGGGATCCCTTTGGCATGATGTGGATCTTATAACTCTTTGTGCTGTTTGGACATCTCCAAATGAAACAACAAATGCAAATATTATAAGGCTATTGATCAAATTCTCTGTTTTAGGGCCTCACTGGTCTCAAGCTACCATAAAGAAATAATATATATATTTTTAGCATAATTTTTCAGGTCATATTTAACTATAGTTTAAATCAAGATGGCCCAGAATACATCTCTTGTTTTTCACTGCTCTGCTAAGGCCACTCTGTAACAGGCTTTCTATCTAAGAATTGTGTGCAGTTGCTTCAGGGGAACCTTTCCAAAATCTTTTTGCAAACTTAATGACTGAATCACCAATACAAGGCAAAGCTCTACAACTCATTTACCTTGGAGGTTGGCTCCCAAAGGTTAGTGTGCTATAGACCAAAGAACTGATTATCAGTTTCCTGTTATAAAATGTGTGTTCATGTAGAGATCGGTCAATGTTTGCATTCCCAATTTCCCTCCATTACCTATAGTAAATCCCCAAACATGTTCCAACCCATTCCTTTCTTCCCTCTTTTCCTTTGTTCCCTATTTTCATTCCTTCCTTTTTTTTTTCTCTTGTCCCTTCCCTGTCTGCCTCCTTTTTCTTCTTTTTCTTTCTCAGTCAATTAAGCAAGTATGATAAATACTTACCATGTGGTTTAAAATGGTGAACAAGAAATAGACATTACCTGTTCTCTAAGAACGTACTCCCTAATTGTGAAAATATTGATGGAATAATGTATTTAATTTATGAAACATTGTCAATAAATGTGAATTATTTCAAAATGTTGTGTGTAAAGCCTTATTAAGTAATCTTGAGTGTGTTTTCAGGAAGGCATCTGTGATCCATCCTTGCTTCTTACCTGATTTTTGTATTTACACCTAATAATATGAAACAAATGTAAATGCCAAGAAAAAAACATTCTTTCCCCCCACATTTTTAACAGTTTTCTCCCTAGTTGGTTCTTTTGATTCATCAAGTTAATCACAAAATTGTTATAGTTCCAAATAAAGATCTACTGATGCGTGGCAGACACAATGGACATAGTATATGAACTGAAACCTGACTTAGAGGAGAAGAAATTGTTTTAAGCACATCCTCCCTCCCTGCCACATACATGTCAGCCTCCTGGTAATTTTGAAGATGAGCTCAGCTGAATGTAGTGGGCAAACAGATTCTCCACTCTACCCCCCTTCTTCCAGGATTAAAGTGTTTGGTTTTAATAAGAACTTCAAAATTAATCTTTATATGCTTCTTTTTTTTTTCTTGCTCCACTGAGCTTTTTAAACATAAGTGCCCTGAAACAGCCCACACTCATCTTAAAACACTGGAGGCTCAGGACTTGACAATCACAGGGTTTTCTTTACCACTATTAGAAGCAAACAGCAGGCCTCTATTTCTTGTACTCAGTAGAGAAAAATC
The DNA here is from genome assembly GCA_004027555.1 of Craseonycteris thonglongyai. Taxonomy (NCBI): domain Eukaryota; kingdom Metazoa; phylum Chordata; class Mammalia; order Chiroptera; family Craseonycteridae; genus Craseonycteris; species Craseonycteris thonglongyai. The sequence continues at coordinate 18,423 of PVKE010024790.1, forward strand.
TACTCCCTCAGCATTTCCCACTCACCTTGCCTGCCTTGACTGAATCTCCACATCTTGCTTCTTCATCAGCATACCTATAGGCACTGTGTTCAGGTTGTCATGCCTAGTGGTTAATCTAAAAAAGGTTTGACTTATTCTAATTGCTTGGGGGCAAAACAAACAAACAAAACCTTCCACAAAAGAGGAACCTAGAGTGGATCTGTTGGCTTTTTGTACTAGGAATGCAAAAATTTAGGAGAGATGCTCAGAAAAAAGAATTCATTCCCATTCTTCACCTTGTAGCAGGTAATGATGGTATTTATTATATAGTCTTGTTTTACAAAGCTCTAGAAAATGTGGAGTGACTTCACCATCACCCTTGCCCAACACACACATACAAGTTAAGGTAAAAAGAATGTGCATGAAGATACTAATACACACACATGTTACAAATCTGACACTATAAAATAGTAGGACCATTTTGGAAGAAGGACATTTTTGAAGACTAATTATCAAATGATAAAATGTTTTATAATGACTCATACATGATGAGAAGCTCTCAGCATTTTTCAGGTGTCCTCTGTCACTATATTCCATAAGATCTCTAAGGCAAAAAAAACACAGGAATAAAAATGAAGAGAATTCCTGCATGCTCCCCTGCTCTCCACTCTCTTCATCTGTAGCACCCTCTTGGAGGTCTCACAGAACCGGATGACCCTTTGTTGTGGCCCTGTATGTGCTATTGTTTTCAGTAATCAGAAAAGAGAGATTCTTTCAGTTGTATCTCTTAAAGTGGAGCACACAGCTTTTGGTAATATGAAGGAAAAGGAAAGAATTTTGACTTTAATTTGACTATACTTGGCATCTGGTTCATCTACCCTTTGCTCTGCAAATTGAGTCACTTACTTGTATCCTATTTGAGGGTCCAAAAGCAAGCCACACCTTGAGAAGTGGATTTATGGTGAACCTTGGGTCAGTTAACTTAATGACTCAGTCTTGATGCTAATTCTACTGAGTTTGTACACCTGGGCTCTTGTCACCTGAACAATTGATTTGCTCCTTTTTGATTGACTCCTTCAGTAATTAGCCTTTAAGTTGTCCCTTCATTACTATAATGGAGTCCTTGACATGATACCCAATTACCCGTTGTCATACAGGATGTGCCTCCATGATCTCTCCTAGCTTTTAGGACTGGGTTTCTTCATTCTGAACCCCAATTTTCCCAAGCTTAGATCTTTGACAGCTCTACCTAGAATTTTCCAATAAGACCCATTCTCCTGCTTGGACTTTAACTGGTTGTATACTGCTTCCTTTTTCATTGATGTCTTTGTTTTGTTTTGTGTTTGTACTTGAAAAGAATTACCAGCCATAGAAATTTGCAAGAGATTGTGAAGGTCTGGCATTCCTTTTTTAATGCTAATGTGGAATTAGCATTATACTGTGTCCCTGAATGCCCTTCCCCCCAAAAGACACCTCTGGTCTGGCTTCTAAGTTCATAGAGTCTAATATGTGAAGCCTGCTTACAGGCTATTAATCTCTTAATTCCCTTTATGGTAGTCAGAATTTTTAAAATGCTCCCCGAGATTCTGCATTCTACTTTCAGGAAATTTTGAATATGTTAAGAGATCATTTCTATTATTATGTTACATTGTACGGCACAGTTGACCTTGGGATGGGGGAAATTATCCAGGTAAACCTCATTTATTAATTTAGAACCCCTTTCAAAAGCAGAGAAGTTTCTCTAGTTGGCAAGAGGAAGAAGTTAGATTAGACACTCTCTTGTTGATTTGAAGATGGAGGGGTCACATGCCAATGAATGAAGGCAGCATTTAGGAACAGAGAGTACCCACATTCTGTGGCCTGGTTGACAATCAATTAGGAAAGTGATACACAGTCTAACACCCACAAGGAACTGAATTCTGCCAATAACTTTAATGAATTTGGAAACAAATATTTTTCCTGGGCTTGCAGATGGGAACTCATCTGGACGACACCTTGAATTTGGTATGTGAGATGTGAAGGATGGAACCCAATTATATCTGCCTAGATTTCTGACCTACAACATTGTAAACTACCATATTTTCCGGCGTATAAGATGACCAGGCGTATAAGACAACCCCCTAATTTTACAGTTAAAACATAGGTTTAGGCTTATATTCGCTGTATAAGACTACCCCCGACTTCCGAGGCTATAGTCTTATACAGCGAATATAGGCCTAAACCTATGTTTTAACTGTAAAATTAGGGGGTCGTCTTATACGCCGGTCGTCTTATAGGCCAGAAAATACGGGTAATAAGTTGCTATTTTAAGCTGTCAACTTTGTGGTAATTTGTTATAGCAGCATAATAAATACATCCATCTTCTCTACTTCCACCCAAGCCTTGGTGGCAATAAATTACCAAAACCCAAGAATTTTAATTCTGAGTAAAATGTTTTACGTACTTGAAGACATTTTTACCCTTAGATGCTTGAGTTGATTGAAGCTTTGAAATTAAAATATGCAATCTCTGATAGTCTTTTATCAATGAATGTCCAGCCTTGTCATGTCAAACAGTTTAAAGTAAATTCAATAACTTTTAAGGTAGAATATTAGGAACTTTTATATACTGAGTAGAAAAGAAACTGTGTTATAAATACGGTGTGCATGACTTTGTATCTAATAGGAACTGGCAGGAAAGAGAGAGAATTAGGCTTTGGGCTTAGTGAGACTGAAGTTTTAAAAAGGTAAGATCTCAGACAATTATTTATCAACAATAGAGGTTATAAACATGTTTAATTTCAATTTAGTTTTATAACACACTTTGCTACATCATTTAATATTTGATTCAGTTGGATTCATCTTTAGGGGATTTATGAAGTATTTAGAATAAATTCTAACTTTAATGTAAGATAAAATGTGAATGTTTTATGAAAGTACACCCAGTAAAATAGGTTTTATTGGATGAGTTCATTTAAGTTTAGCAATAGAGGAAAAGGATGAGTAACCATATAATGTCTTGGTAAGGGCACACATTTAGATTCTGTTTTAATCTGGGAATGGACTTTACTGTTTAACTTATAAATGTGAAAAATTAGCACAATTTATAGGTATATATACAATCTTCTGAAAAATAAAATTTGCCTGATTCATGGATATTCAAAGAATATGTTCTGACTAATTGAGTTGTCTATTTAACTGTGATTTTAAAATTTTGCCCATGGTAATTGAAAATCTTTCTCAAGTATACTATTCTATTATCTTGCCTTAATAAGTGTACTACCCTGAAAATGAACATATATTTCACTCTCACAAGTTCAGTTATTAGTAACTCAAGAGTTAATATCAACAAAGTGAAGTTATTAATTTATTAAGATTATTTGTTTTTAGTGTAAATTTATATGTATTTATCTGAATTTTTTTATTTATCACCAAAAATTTTCTCTTAAAGTAAAATGCAGAGTAGTAAAGATTGGTATGAAAGGTCCTTTGGTTTTGGTTCCAGGTAACTGAGTGGCATGTATAGGTGCATGGTGCATGTATAATTATTACAAGTTTACAATTTGTAAAACTGTAGAAAAATAGAAACACAAAAAGAAAAATATAAAAATCATACATAATCTTACCTCATTGTTTATCTTATGGTATACTTATATTCTTTTTTTTCCTATTCATGCAATAATAGTAATAAAATATAATTATTTTGAATATACTCTATATTAAATAATACTAAACAACATTTATTATATAAAATTATAACAATATAAATATATCAAGTGATAAATGTAGAATACTTATACCAATGCCTAAATTTAAAGAAATATTTGATGTGGGCCATATATCGAAGAGATGAAGACATCAATCTTTAAGAAAGAGAGTTATGGTGGAAGGGGTAGAGTGTTTGAACTTCAAACATAAATATAGGCTACCTTTTTCTAAAGGAAGAGAAGTGACATGGAGTAATGGGTAATTTAGAAGGTGTTTATATTAGTTTTGGAATGTCGTCACAGAGGCAAATATACACACCTACTCAGACACATGTATATCCCCCCTGGACCTGGGTGGGTGGTAGTAAGGAAACACTGCGTTACTCACAGTAAACCACAAAAAATTCCATCACTGATGGGTAATTGAGGGTGACTCTCTTCTCAACAATGCACAATCTGTTCGAATCATTGACTTTCAAAGAAATCAGTGTTACTGCACCTGGAGGGAAATTTTCTAGTGTGCTGAGGGGTGTCTTTTCTTTTCCTATTTGTTAAATTACACAATTTTTGAATTGGAAGGAATCTTAGAAATAGTTTAATACTTCCTTGTTTAATGAAGAAGGGTATTAGAATCCAGGCAGGGAAAGTGACATGGTGAGAATCACTAGACCTTTCTAATAATGCTCAAGGACTCTTGTCCCTTAATTTCCAATCCATTGCCTGTCTTTACAATGAAATCAATCAAACATTTATTGGAAACCTACATTCAGAATGATATTTAAATGCAGTGATGATAATGAAATGTATTGCAATGACTCTGTCCTCAAAGCATGCATGTGTATGAATCAATTAAAAAACAAAACAGTATATTATTAAGCTAATAATCATGTGAATTATATTGAATGCAATAATAGATACTATGAGAAAGATGGTATTGGGTTAGAGACATTAGAAAATGTTTTTTGAAGTAGTATAGATTTTGAAAGTAAATGGAAATATTCTTCAGGGTTTGGAACAAAACTGCTTTTGGAAATACTTATCACAAAAATTCTTATTTTTCAAAATGCTATGTTTGTTATTATTTATATTTTATTTTATGTCACTGTTATTAGAAATTTTAGTCTGTACAATTTATGCTATTAAGTATTTATTAGTTTTTCTTTTTGCTGCATTTGACAGATACTTCAGAAATTTACTTTGTGATATAGTATCCAAATATTGTTATTTTTACTTTTCTATTATTTACTATATATTTTTTAGTTTATTTTTCTGTGAAACTATTGTTCTATGAATATTTTCTTATATTTCTATTAATTTTGCTTCATTCATCTTAATACTATGCTATAAGCATATTAATGTTACTGACTTTTATATCTTCTTGGTGGTTTTTACCTACTTCATTAATATAATATGGTGTTATTTCACTTAGTGACTTTT
>PVKE010024791.1:0-23536 GCA_004027555.1 Craseonycteris thonglongyai
AAAAGAAGAATGAATAAGATGTTTTTTAATGAAGTTTTTAAAGTGCAGAGTAATGAGAAAACAAAAATAAGATGATGGGATCTGAATTCAAACATATCAGTCATCAAATAGCAGGTACATTAAATAAATAATTTTTTCATTTTAAATAGTTTTAAATTAGAATTTAAGAATTTATTTACAATCTAGATAAATACTTTCTTCCAGTGCTCTGCATAAAAAGCAAAGCCATAAAAAATTAAAGTGAACGAATCAATATTTTTATATATACATTTTGTTGTTTCTTTTAAGATTTGTTTTATTGGGATGCCCTATAGCTCAGCATGTGAGCGCTTGCCTTGCAGCCACTCAATAAAATAATCACATATCATGACCATTCCAGTAACAGTCTTCTCCATCTCCCAAATCACAAATATGTTACCTGGTGGAAAGAAAAACAGATGTTCTTGAAATGTATTGTAGAGTTACCTTTGTTACATTTTTCAATGCAATGACTGTTAGTCATTTCAAAGGACCTTAAAGCTCAATAAAATTACTATTTCACTAAGGACAGAGCTTCAGAGTCACAGACACACATTCACAGAAACAAATTTGATCAGGTTGGCTCTCTCTATTGCTGTTTAAATCTTGATCATCCATTGGAAGCAGTGGTGTTACAGGGTCAATTGAATTGTTTCTTGTTTCCAGTTGCTTGTGTCTGAGGCACCTGTCACAGTATAATCTCAGGAATGACTAAGGCCTATGTTGGGGAAAATCTGTAGGTTTTACTTGTAAAGCATGTAATATGCTTTACCTTTGTAATATGAGATGAAGCATAGAGCATATGCTCTCAAGAATCTGCTGAATTTGCTACATAGATAAAATAAGATATTGCCTAACAATTAAGGTAAATTAAGCAGCTGTTTCTCACTATATTGTGCTAATGCTGCTTTGAAATTGTAATTTGTTGATGGGAGATCAGAATGAGAAGGATACAATTTCATTTCACATTTCTATAGCAGTTCATTTTATGATTATCATGAGAAGCCAGTGTTGTGCAGCTGGAAATGACTAGAAATAAAGTATGACAATCCAAGCAAACTTTTTAAACTGAATAAATACTAAATGGTAACAGAATTTGAAGGAGTCATTCACTGAATGCTCACGTAGGACTACTGAAAGAGTTAATTGAAACCAATGTTGGGTGTGTCATCTTTCCATTTGAACCAGAACAATGTAAAAAATGAGGTAAAAAATACACTAAACTTTTTAATATCTTGAAAACTAATAAATACTCAAAAAAATTAAAAAGCAGACCTAACCCAAGCATGGGTATTAAAAGATTCAATATTAAAGTTTTAATGAAACAGAACAATGTGGGCTCAATTGAAATTAATACTTAATTATTATTTAACTCCGGTAACCATATTTATTCATACCTTTTGAATGCCTTAAAAGATTTTCTGAAAAATGGGTAAAAGTCCAGATATTAAGAAAAGAAGAAAGCTTTGAAAAGACAAATGAGTTTTTCCATCATTGGCCTACCTCAAATGATTACTTTCTCTTAGACCCGTGCAATTATTGTTTATTTTTCTTTTATTCTGCATTTCTTTAAGAGATATTTTGAGTTATTATGAAAGAGAGATCACTTTTTTCCTTTAGAAATCTCAACAAATTAAATAAATTAAATTTCATGTTCAAACAAACGTAAAGTTGTTGAACTATTTTTCCTGTTTACTAAGAAAAAATATACATAAATCACTATATAAGTTTAAGATATATAGCATGTAGCATAATTTACATATATTGTTAAGTGATTGCCACAATAGGTTTAGTCAATATCCATCATCTCATATTGATACACAAAAAGAGAGAATTTATCGTTGTCATGAGAGCTCTTAGGATCTACACTCTTAACAGCTTTTTTATATATCATACAGCAATGTTAACTACAGTCATCAATTTGTACATTACATCCCATGGACTGATTTATTCTATAACTAGAAATTTGTACCTTTTAACCACCTTCTTCCAATTTCTCCTGTCCCCTCCCTCTAAACTTTAACTCCTGATTCTGTGCTGGACAGCATTCCTAATACTTTCTATATCTGTGGTGGTTACTTTATTGTATTTATTTGACATTGGTCAAGTACCTTTCAACCTTTTAGTTTTTTTCTTTTTTTTTTCTTTCTATTCTTTATATGATCCGTCTGATTTTACAGTGATGGGTAAGAAAATTGACTCTCAAGTTAAGTCAGATTAATTGAATTTATCAGACTGAATCTCAGCTAACTCATTTAAAAAAAATTATTTACGATATCAATCAAAACTCCTTAACTTCCTGGCTTAACCTATTTCAAACTATTATAACTACAACTATTAATTAACTTAGAATTTGTGATATTACAGAGGATTTTAGGTAGCTTTTGTTGTAGCAACAGTAGGTGTTCCAAAATCTGTATACATTTTTAGTGTTTACAAGCACCGATCCTCCTTCTGGGTATCTACCAAAAAAATTGAAAACCTTTGTCTGTAAAGACATATGTACCCAATATTCATTGCAGCATTATTCTCAGTGGCCAAGTCGTGGAAACAACCGAAGTGTCCTTTAATAGATGACTGGGTAAAAATGTTGTCGTACATATATACAGTGGAATATTACTCAGCTATAAGAAAAGATGAAATACTGCCATTTGAAACAACATGGATGGACCTTGGGATCATCATGCTAAGCAAAATTAGCCAGACAGAAAAAGCTAAGAACCATATGACTTCACTCATAGGTAGAATATAGAACTGAAAGCAACAAAGAAATAAAACATCATGGACATAATCAATAGTTTAGTGGTTACTTCAGGGTAAGCAGGAAGGAAGGTGTGAGAGAAGGGAGGAGGCATCAAATATATGGTGATGGAAAGAAAGCTGACTCTGAATGGTGAACATATAATGTAACACATAGCCAATGTGCTATGAAATTGTACAACTAGAACCTATGTAGTTTTTACTAACCAAGGTCACCCCAATAAATTTAACAATAAAAAGCTCCTTTTAAAGTATTTTTTCTCACTTTAACCTAGGAGAGTCACATGACTAGTATCAATAAAATATGCCTATAGACAAATGTAGAAAATCAAGAATTGGAAGGGTGATTTAATTAGGTTTCTCAGAGATAAAATATCTCACTCTCTTATCAAAATACGTGGACACATTTTTTACATCTCTAGTAGTATGCAGGCTTGCTCCTCTTCTATTAACCAAGTCAAAACACAAGACCAGACTAAATTCAAAGAATGAAGAAGCTTACTCTTTCTTTTTGATAAGTCACATTACAAAAAGCCTGGATAGAAGAGAGGTTAAGAATTTCTGTCCATGTTATCATTCAGTGTACCACAATAATTATTCCTTCTGTATATAGCTATTGAAAATCTGAATCTCAGGCAAAGATTATAGACGTGGCTCCAGCAAAACCTGGAAATGGAAGAGAACAGCATTTCGGGTGTGCTGAGCCAGATCAGATTAAGAGACTCTGGGGGTTATATAGTGTTGGTAGATTAGGATTTTAGACAATTCTTGCAGTTAAATTATGTAACGAGAAATTGGAGAAAGGGCCTTGAAGTTTTCACTCTGATGCCCATGTAAGGAGGATCAGATGGATACTAAAATATTATCTACCTTGGTGTTTAAAAGAAATGAGCAAGGAGATATAGATAAAATGACTGGCCTTACGATATCTCCCATTATGGCTATACCTTAACTTTTCATAGTTCAATGTTTAGTCTCCTGTTTTAAAGGTTAGAATTTGAACTTGCATTTTCTTTTCATTTTGGATTAGAGCCTGAGAAACAGGCTAAATAAATCAAATTTCTATCAATGTCATTAACCCAATCATTTTACGTAAGGAGGCCTGCAAGAAAAAGTGAAAAAATAAAGACTTAGAAGACCCCAGAGAATCCTGGTGGAAATTTGAAAAAGATGATTTGATTTTATTGGGCTGCCTTTTATTGGCCATTCTTGGAAGCAATAATGGTAACAAGAATAAACCTTGTGTGATTTTTTTGTGTGTGTGCTCATAAAAGGTCTCCCTGAGGTACATTAGGTCTCCCTGAGGAACATCAGCTTTTTACTACTCATGGAAACCTTCTGCCTAGAGCTCTCTTTGCGAAGGATAATAAAAACTCAAATAAAAACTATTTTGTTTTCAGTTGTTTTCTGTTTTCTACTCCACATCTACCTGGATATGTAGAATTCAATACCCTTAAAGTCTTCAAAACATATTATTCACAGGATGATTTCAGTGAACAATGCAGACTTACTATAGAATTTTATAAGAGGAATAAGGGAAAGTTTACATTCTGCCATTTATAGCAAATGATGTTAAAGAGCACTTTGGAGAAAGAGCACTCTAAATTTCCCTTTTAGAGATCAATGCCATACTAGTTTGTTTTCTTTCTGATATATTATTTTTCTCACGCAAGTCACAGCTCAATCTCCTTTTTCTGGCTCTTCTTTATTTTTCCCAATTTAGAGCCCCCTCGCCCCCACAGACAAAAATATTTCTCACAACTTTAAGATATAGTTTAATTTTTGGCTCTGCTGCAGCTTCAACCATCAAACTTTTATTATGTTTTGGTTTATCATAATGGCTAGAAAAGCAACAACTTTTTTGTAATTAAAACCCACACTTTTGAAGTCCCTTTAGTGCAAGAGTCAGTAAACTGTCCTTGAGAGCAGTATCATGTCCTTCTGTTTTTGTAAGTAAATTGTTTTTTGGAATTCGGTTTTAGCCATTCATTTAAATATTGTTTATAACTGCTTTAATGCTACAATGACAGAGTTGAATAGTTGCAACAGAAATTTTATGGATTATAAAGTTGAAAGTATTTACTATTTTGCCCTTTCCGCAGGAGACTGATTGAGATTTCAAGTAACAATTTGTTGTTTTTAGGCAGCATACTGAGAATCATTCTTATCTTTCATAACTTGGGTGTCAATCACAGCCACACCCCTAACTTTGAGCATTACTTTTCTAAATAACAATAAAATGTTTTTTTGCTTGTTTGTTTTCAAAAACAAGGTTTTATGCTTCCTTCAGCAGCACATATACAAGGCCTGTCCAGACAAAATAAAAAACAAGGTTTTATAATAGTGTTTCAAACTCTAGTACTATAAAGTACAATTTTAAGTATGTATTAATAGTTTAGTTCCTAAAGAGTTAAATGGTTTATATTGCTATCCTTAAGAGATTATGGATGGCAAATGGGAAAACTATATATCAAGATTAAAATATTAGCCTAAAATAACATATAAGATCCACAAAAGAAATTTATTTCTGTTTTAAGTGATCAGTTAACCTTTAAAATTTATGTGTGAGTGAGCATTCATTTATCAGAAAAAAAACATTTAGCTTATTTAATTCAACACGTGGTTCTATATATTTAGGGCAGCTGGGAAGAATTTTTTTTTTTAGTCTATAGGAAAAAAATTTGAAAGTTTAGAAATTACTGAATATGCTGAACATAATGATTAACAACTTCTCAAATTTCATAATGAAGCAGTAATTGCCCTGATTATAGACTCCTTTATTACATTTTTTATGGATAGTGGAAAACGGGTAAAAATGGAAGTAATTGAAACACAGCAGGTTAGAGTTATTAATATGTTCACAACTTGACAGTTTCATGTAGTGGCACATTCTCCAGAAAATAAATACTTCATCAGGGAGGCAAAGGGCACATTTTCTAGAAGTGCTGTCTTGCAGTTTACCCTGTGAGAGTTGCAATTCTCAACCAGCGGATCTCTCCTATAATTTAAAATATGCCAAATAGATGAAGAGGAAAGCAGCTTCATGAACATAAACCCAAAATGAGGATCTGTATTTGGAAATTTTTGTTTTAATGACAACCAGTTAATGGCTGTCATGGCATATTTGCTGATCATTATTTTTATGGAACAATAGTATTTATATTATTAACTACCTGTTGCATAACAATATTGCCACAAACTTAACACATTTAAACAAACTCATTTATTATCATCATATTTATTATTTCTGTGGTTCAATACTTCAGCATTGCTTACCTGGGTCCACTGTTTTAGGACCCACACATTTGCATTCAAACTGTCAGCCCCTGGGGATGCCAGGATGGCTCAGCAGGTTGAACACTTGTGTTGCAGCCCCAGGGTCCAAGGATCAAATCCTGGGCCCTACCCATGCAGACAATGCGAGCTTCCCATGTGGGAGACCTCCAGCCTGGTTCCTGTCCTGCGCAAGCACCCACCTGTGGAATGAAACTGTGTAGAAAACTAATGGCATGTAACTATGGAGACTGCTGTGGGCTCTTCCCCTTCTCTCTGTCTCTCTCTGTCTCTCTGTCTCTCTCTGTCTCTCTCTCTGTCACAAACAATAAAAAAATAAATAAATCTTCGAACTATCAGCCAGGCCTGCCACTTTCTGTGGTGCTCCACTTCGAGAAGAATCTGCTGAGATCACTGAGGTTACCGGCCAAATTCAGTTCTTTGAATTGAGTTTTAGTTTTTTTGACCTTGACTCAGAAGTTCACTTAATTACTAGAGCTGCCCAGTTTCATGCACCAAGGGATTCCCCCAAAACACTGTTTTATTCTGCAAAGCCAGCAAAGGAAAGAGAGGCTGAAAAAGTGTTGGCACTACAATCTTAAATGTATAATCATACATATCCTGTTATCTTTGCTGTATTCAACTCTTTGGAAGCAAATCACAGATCATGTTCATATTCAAGGTGAAGAGACTGCATAAAGTCATGAACATCAAGAGGTCTGGACTTGGGGGGCCTCTCTGTAATATATTAACCACTATAGTCTTCTTATGTTAAGTTAATCATCCCTATCTTGTGATTACGTGATTTTAATAGATTTTGACAATTGAAGTACTCACTATTGTCCTCCTGTCATACCAGAAAAGTAGGAATACAATTGGATAATTACTGATGATGGTGATAGGTTTAAGGATGATCTCACTCATAACTCAAGTCAAACCAATTAGAATTGTTCCCTAGAAATGTTTTTTGTTTGTTTGTTTGTTTGTTTTTTCGTACTTTGTAAAAAGATCTATGGTATTTATTTATTTATTTATTTTAGGTATATAAAGTTATTTCTGTAATAAAAAGAATCCAAGGCAAAAGTAATTAAATTGAGATGGTTAGTTCCACTTTTCTAAGATCAGTTTCATTTGAGAAAAATGTCAAGGGAGATAAATATAATAATTTCTGGCTTTCAATGATAATTACGATATCGCATGCTCCCACCCCAAATTTTTTGAATAGAAGTCAAATAATATTTTAAGCATAGAAACTTCTTGGGAAATAGTTCTTCAAATGCTGACATGATGAACAATTTTGCTTAGAACACATTTTTCAAAAACGTCTAGCCTTCAGAATATTAGTTGACCCTTAAATTTTGATTTTTGTTAACTCACATGATCTAATTGTATTTTCTCCTGAACTGAGAACAGATTCTTCTTTATTTAGAAAATACAAACAGTTGTAAGCATATCTTGGCCATTTGTAATTCATCCCATGGTAGTGAAACTGGGAAACGCTTGAAATATTATCTCCAGATTATTGATTATTTTTATTAGCTTTATTATAAACCATGATTAGCATTTAAATAAACAACAGCACTAGTGATTTCCTAATAATTAGACAATCTTTATGTAGTGCGCTATAAATGAAGTACAAGTAAATATTTACAGATATGCTGGAGCATTTACTACCTGTATGAACCTATTATCTTGATTATAACCAGTTGGACATAGTAAGGTGGTCACTTGACTCATGCTGACCCCAACTCATTCATTCTCATGAATTATATTCCTGAGGATGACAATCACAATGACCAGGTTGTTGCATAACTTGGATTAAACTAATTATTTTTCAATAAGGCTATTATGATAGTCACAGAGACTGAACTCTTCTTGTTTTTATAACTAGCTGTTTTTTTTTTTGGCAAAACTAGAAGGTAACACAAACTATGAACATATTTGTTATGAAATCTGTAAAAGCACTAGCTGCATAATTCAAAACAGTTTCTTCTCTAAAATACTTTGAAATGCTTTTCCTGGTTAAAGGCAATATCAGACTTGCCAGTAGAGCTGAAATACCCAAAGCATCATTGCTATTAATTGGTTTTCAAATTCATTGAACAGATAGATATTCAACTATTAAGGCTGATATTTATTTTTCTATTTCAACAGGCTAAATTTTTATAAGTCTCTTTCTTTATTAGATAAAGTATTATTTGGAAGTTAACTTGTACCAATGCTGTGTTCTAACTTCTTGAAGACAGTTTTATTATTATTATTACCATATTTTATATCAGAAAATCTGGATATAGGTATTTATAAATTAATGCTATTTGTTATTTTAAGAAATACAGTTGAGAAAGACTTATTCATTAAAGTGTAAAATTTAGGAAAATTTCTGATATCTAGTAAGAAATGTCTATTGTTATATTATAGTTCCATTATCAGTGAGTATCAAATATAAATTGATGTGAATAACTTTTGGACAAAAAATATGACTGTAAATGATAAAGAGTCAAGGAAGAGACTCTAGAAAGGCCGTAACAGAGATAGTTTTCTTGTGGAAGAGAGATTGAAAGTTAACTGAAGAACCAACTTGAATTTATGTTTCTGTTTTCAACATATGTTTGTCCCTTGATAGGTATAAATAGGCATATATATATATACATATATATACATGTATATACACACACACTTTACTTATATATATGTTTGTGTGTAATTATATAAGCATTTTATATACATTTAGTTTAGCATTAATACGAATTTTTTAATTCTCCATTTATTCTGGGACATGCTCAAAGGAACATACACTACTTTTACTATTTAGACATTATTAAAGAGCATGATCTAAAAAGAAAATTCCAATGGACAATTTTGCTAAAAATTTATTGCTTATATCTTGCTAAATATGTTTTTATTTTTTATTATGTAATACTGCCTGAAAAATAGAAAGATAATTCTATCTTAGGGACATATTGAAATTAAGAATTATTTTCAGCAGATAAATTTTGATTTAAGAACTATATTTCTAGAACAAGCAGATATATGTTGTGGGAATGTAAATAATGATCAAAAGGACATTTAAACTCACAGATATGAAACCCAAAGATAAAAACTTTTTTTAAAAAGCCTAAAAATATGATGTGATTAGCCACACCTGAAGGATGTATAGCTATACATGAAGCAACCAAAATTAGAAAAGACTTAAGGACAGTGATATTTAAAAGGCTCTAAACATTATTTTAAATAAGCAAGCAAAACTTATTTTTATCTCTCTTGTAATTATCTTTGTAGTGTTTTATAATATGATTTTTATAGGGATAGGAATATTCATAAAAATTGCAGAAATCATTTTTGAGAGATATGTGAGGGATAGAAGGAAAAAAGCAATTTGTTTAGTAAGTGGTAGTGAAAAATGAGAAGCTGTGATAAATCACTGTTGGAATTTTTTATGAGATTAAAAATACTCATAAAATTCACTATGTGTGTCTGTAGAAGTAAATTAGGTAAGGAGTGTTCAATATTTATAAATTTTTTTGTGTTGTGCCTCACATTTCTAGAGAAAGAGTGTAGAGAAGGCACACCTCATTTTAGCTGCCTTTCCTAGGAATGCCACCTCTCACTATCATTCACACTTGATTGGAAAATGTTAATCTCACCGTACCCTAAATGGTAGGTGAAGGACTGAAATATGTAGTACATCAACAAGTTTTGTAAAAATTGAAGAATATTTTTGAACAGTAGCAATCTGTCTCTTGAGTCTAATTCTCGGGAGCTGACTCATGACATTGAAACTCATGAGACATACAAAGTAGGATGCCAATTAAATGACACTGAAAACTTATTGCTACAGATACCAGATATAGTGTCCCCACAACCACAGTTTGAATGTATAATAAGATGATGTTATCTTAGCTTGGTAAATCTTAATGAATCTATCTCATTAGGATGAGATAAGAGCCTCAAAGTTTATGCCCTTGGGCAAAGACCTCAGTGACTGGTGAAGATACTTTTTGAATGATAGGTTCTCTTTCTTGATAGATTTGGACACTCAGTCAGATAGCAAAGATGTCTAACTGACATAATAAGTATTTTACATCTTTAGATAATTTATATATTTTTCTTCTTTGATCAACTATGTATTGATTATAAATGCAAACTTTCATATTTTTATTATTTTCAGTTTTGAAGGTAGAAACTATACTTTGCTCTGAGTCAAAAGAATTAATTATTTAGTTTTTGTATAAAACTTCTGTTATATTTCTTCTTTTGGATAAATATTTTCAGAACAAATATATTTTCAGTTATACTATATAATTTAGTTATTTTTAGTTATGTTATTTAAGACAGCTATGAATAATACTAAGGCAAAAATAAAACTCTGGTGTTTTTGCTTTCTAAAATAAAGCTTCAATAAATCTAGTTTTCTATAAGTGATTGACAATAGCATCTTCTTCAATTTCCTTTTAGATTGTATCATCAAGCACATCTTCATCTCCAGTATTATTCATTTAAAACCTCAATACATTAGATTTCACATTATATGTAAAATTCAGAGCCAATAAAATATACTAAAAATACATCTCTTTAAAGAAAAGGCAAATATTATATTTTCTATTTAAATTTAGAACTCAAAATAAAATGAAATAGATTTTAAAGGACTGATGATTAAAAAGAATACATCAAGTACTTTCTATTCTGTTGATTTTAATAATTTCATTTTCCCTAAGCTATCATTCACTAATGTAATACCACTTTCAGAATAAAACATTGTTTTAATGTATATTCATATATACACATATATGTATCCTGAGCAATGTTCAAATTAGTTTAGTTCATATAGTTTCTATATACAAAGTTGCTTTCTAAATAAAAAAAATTCTTATTGAAGTAATATTATTTATTTTGATTTTTGTTTTTACTAATAACTTGACACTTTTAAGGGCATATGAATTCACATTTAGTATCTGTATGTATCATAGACTGATAAATTCAAATGATACTCTATGTACCCTCAACACATTACCCAAATTAAAATGATTGACATCAGACGTAAAATTATTTAAGTTTCATGGACTAGATACTGTTTCCCAGTAGATATGTAGCATTTGTTTTTTTGTTATCTCAATTTCCCTTTTTTATGAAGAAATATATTCTTCAGTTCTGTGGTTAGCTTCCACCTCTAAATTTGTGTGTGTGTATGTGTGTGTGTGTCTGTGTGTGTGTACGCGCGCACACGCGCGCACGCGCACGCACGCGCAGATTATAGGTCATCACCAGTTTTTCCTAAGATAAAATGATTTAATAAGCAAGTATGTGCCTATAACATTAATTTTAAATGTATCTTATACAATTACTGAAACATATAACACATAGAAAAATTCAAAAATAAATCTTTAGCATAGAAATAAAAAAATCCTGCTATATTAAAGTAACGTATAATTTTGCAACTATGTATCAATATCTTTATATCAATTACTAAAAAACATTTCAATAGAAACTTAATGGAAAACTATTTCCCCAAGTTGACATGTTGCCTGCAGTTATGTTTGAAATATGCAATTAATATTTGGAACCCATGTAAATATAACGAACCTTTTTATTTTTTCTCTCATTCTTGTCATCTAAATCAAGAAAGTTTAGCATGAGAAAAAGGGAAAAAATATTAACTATAATTGGTATCTTTACTTTATGATTTTTCTATTTAACAAAATATAAAACACAATCAAATCTTTCTAACAATTTTGCTGCATTCTTAATTTCATACTATTTTGGGGAACTGATAGCCTAACAAAAAGTCATTGCAAGATATTTTCTAGTGTTGACCTCGGGAAGAATATACCTGCCATAAAGGACAACTTTTGGTTAATTGGCCTCAAATTCATAACCAGAGTCTAGCAATGTTTACAGAAGTCACTCACACAGGTTGTGTTTCAAGGAAAAGCCACAGTTTGGGCTGCCAAGCCTCCTGAACTGTGCTACAGCATTTAATTTTACTCCTAGAATTGCATTTCATTCAATAAAACTAGACTTTCTTTGTCCAATCAAAGCTGCACAGATATATTTTCATTTATATCTTCACCAACCAATCAAAACAGCTTCATTCCAACTCCTCCCCTCTGTTTCCGTGGAGCACACTTTTACTACCAAAGACTTTGTTTCCCTGGCTGGAGTTGTCACAGTGAATCTTTATAGAGCTGTCTCACTGGAAAGGAGTTGAACAGCAACACTTAAGTGGAGGGGCGTGGATTTGTCTTGCTAGTGTGGTAAAGTGCATAGCTACAGCAGCAGCACCACCTTGCCCCAGGGCTGCCTCACAGCCATGCTGTTCCACAGCCATGATGTTTCACAGCCATGCTGCATCGTAATTGAACTGTAACACTACTGAACTGTCTTACGGCCGTGTTGTTCTACACTTGAGCTGTATCACACTTGAGCTGTTCCACAACTGTGCTGTTCCACAGCCAAGTTGTATCACACTTGAGTTCTTCCACAGCCATGCTGTTCCATACCCCTACTATCACAGCTGAGCTGTTGCCAATGAATAAAGTCCCCCACTTCACCATATACCACATTGGGAACTCCTATTGGCATTGAATTGGTGGGGATGACCTTGGGTGACATTAGTCAATCAATGACTTGATCTAGGTCACTTCAAAATTATTTAAAATACACATCAGCCAGGATTGATACTAAGTTTTATACTCTTATTTTAAAAAAGAATAGCTTTTATTTCCATTATATTACCTTTTAGGATATTAAAAAAAATAGCTGGTTTATTATTTTTTCACAAGTGTCCCTCAGTTATTGATGTTACAAATGCACAACTCATCGCTAAAACTGTTTGGCCAGTTTGCAGTTTTAGTGTGTTGCATAATGAGCAAAGTTCCAAGTTAGTTTAGCTCATCTACTTTCAATTCTGCTTTAAATCATATTTATTTTGCAAATGAAAATACAAGCATCTTGCCTACAGAATATACAACTGTCTCCTGATCCTCACTTCCTACAGTATAATTACAACTATGATGTTCTTTCCTTCCACTTCCTCCTTACTGAAGCTCTCATTCTTTAAAATCCAGTATGCTGTATTTCTTTTTCTTTTCTTTTTTTTCTTTCTTTATTATTATGTTGTTGTTGTTTTTTTACTTATTGGGGTGAGATTGATTGATATCAATTACATTGTTACCAGGTGTACAATTCTACATCACACCACCTATACATTGCATTATGTGCTCACCACCCAGAATCAGCTCACTTTCCATCACTATATGTTTGATTCCCCCTCCCTACTTCCACTACCCATCTCTCATCCACCTCCCCACTTACCCTCAGGTGTATTTCTATAATAGTTTCTATTCTCTACTCAAGAAGAAATAAATACTTCTTTAATATTTTCAAAATGTTGTTGATGTAATTTTATGAATTCGATTTCATTCTGTCTTCAGTAGGGGAAGCTCAGTTTTAAATGAAGGAGTGTCACATCCTTCAACTGCTTAGATGACAACAACCAAGAATGGAAAGAAGAATATAAGTCATAGAACCTAATCATACATTTTTCAGCTTTGGGAAGATAGAGTTAAGAGAATAATCATAAGATGAATAATCTATAACTACATTACACAGATGTGCATATTTATATGCAAGGAAAATAATGTTTGTTTGATTTTTATCTCAGCTTCTCATTTTTAAGGAAGCAAAATAAAAATCTAAAATAAAACTGTTTTAGAACATTGATAGTCTACATTGATTCTGTGTGAACTGTTTTATTGTTTGCTTGTTTGTTTGTTTGTTTTTAAGGATTTTTCCCCCTACCCAAAATAGAAAATTGAAAAAAATATATAGGGCTCATGATTAAAAAGAAATATCAGACTTCAAGGATGGTATGGTGAAGATATCTGTAAACTTGCTCCTCAATAAAAAGGACAAAACCACTGGCAAATTTTTTTCAAAGTAAACTTTTTCAGGACTCTGAAAATTAACCTAGGACTACTAACAAGTGAAGC
This sequence comes from Craseonycteris thonglongyai, assembly GCA_004027555.1. NCBI lineage: Eukaryota > Metazoa > Chordata > Mammalia > Chiroptera > Craseonycteridae > Craseonycteris > Craseonycteris thonglongyai. The sequence continues at coordinate 14,040 of PVKE010024791.1, forward strand.
AGTGTTTATTGAAGAAAAATTGCTGAAACTCTAACAGAACAACAAATTTTGTCACATTATAACTCAACAAACTCCCTTCCCTCACTCATCAGCTCTTGGGCATTCCAATAAAATCAGTAGTTTTTACAACCCTGGTAGTTGTAAAAATGAGTAGCAGACTTCTGAATTTTAGAGAGCAGGTAGGATTGAGAATTCCTCAAAATGTCACCTCCACAGAGCATATCAACTAATTAAATATGTTGTAGCTTCCATTAAAAGCTTTATAAAAAGAGGATTGTTATTATTTGACCTGCCTCTGAGGTTACTTTTCACAGTACATTTGCAAAAAGTGACTCTTTATTTAAAGTGGTAAGAAAAAGTTATTTGTGATGTACAAAATTTCCTTAGTAGGCTTAATAGCCGAATGGGTAGCAAAGGTAATACAGGGTGATAGCAACCATTGACATACTCGTATACAAAGAATTGAAGGAAATAAAATGTCAACCAAGAATTTTATGTTCACAAAGGTATCCTTCAAAAATGGATATTTTATGTCATCCCTACATTATAAACAAACAAAAACCAAGTAACTATGCCTCTCGTCAGTTTACTCTACAAAAAATACTAATGAGAGTTCTCGATAGTAACTTGGATCTACACGAAGAAATTAGTGATTGATAAGTACATAGGTAATATAAAATATAAAAACTATATATTTTCTACTTTTAAGTTATTTTTCTTCCAATCTGATTTCAAGCATATTTTTATATAGGAGTGATTATAAAAGTTCAATTTTAACATCCTGAATAAAAATTTTTTACTACATACAGATACATAGACATACACACACTGACAGCTCCTCCGTTAATTCACTTTGCCAAACTATATCTTTCAGCACAGTGACCAGCATAAGTTTAAAAAGTTTAGAAATGGCCTAAGATTCTGAAATTAAACAAACAAAACAACAACAACATCAACAACCACAAAGCACAAATGGAGAATCAATACTAATTTATTAAGGATGGTGTTGACTGTACTCTGAGGCAAAGGCCACATGAAGACTCAACAATCATAATGCTAATATTGCTGAAACCATATGAAATAAGTATTCATCAATGAAGTAAAACTACCAGGAAGAAGAGAGTGGCAACACAAAATGTTTCATTTAAAAAAAGAAAAAAAGAAAAGAAAAAGGAGGCTGGTAAAGCACTAGGATTATTCAAGAGTATAAACGTTCATCCTTTTTACTATATTTTTCCTACTCTTTGCACCTCAACTTTTATAACAGTAGTAGTTATATCTACGCTTTAATTTGGTATATATAAATAAATACATGTGATTAATAAAAATGATATAAGGCTAAAATAATCCTTTTTTTTTATTCTGAAAATTCACTGACTGACATGAACAATAGCAACAGAGAAAAATCAATTGACCTACGAACCTGTACACCCAGGATCTGCATTGTGAATTCTGTGTAGTGTGTGTCATTTCAAATGAAGCCTGTCTGATTAAGTGATTCATGACCCCCATTTACAAATTTGGAGACAGTCGCTGTCATATGTGAAAGGTTATTCTTGGTCTGTAATTTTTGGCTGTGTAAAGTGAAAGTCATTGTTTTGTATTTCCTGCAAGCTAAAGAAATTATTAAAAAAAATATTATCACAATGCCTATAATTAAGGCTATAAACAATACATGATTCTAGAATTATTCACAACATATTAGCTTTGTTTAACTCTGATTATGTAGGAAGAAATTTAAGTAGAACCCAATGAGTTGGAAAACTGACCAGTATAAAGGAGTTAATAATTTTTAGATCATTGTGCCAAGAAGATGATTCATACAGGAAAAAGGAAAGTTTCCTTTACTTACATAGAAGAAGGCCGATGCAAATATTTAAGTGAAATATATCAATTTATAAAATGCTGACATGCCGTTACTTGGCCATTAATATATACTCCAGTCAAATTATAAACTTTGGCAGTATTCATTTATTTTTAAAATAATTTTTCTAATTTATTTGCTCAGGAAAATAAACCAACTTTTGTTTCATATACTAAAATATTTATTAAGTATATATAATAAAATCAGATCTTTATATGACAATTTAAACATTAGATACAGGATATTTTACCTATGCATATTGAAACTTTAACTTAAATATATAAAAGTACTATTTTCATTTTCCTAAATGTTCAAGCAGAAAAATTAAAACAACAATGCTGGAAGACCAAATTGAATTTGCATATGAAAAATAGAACTGAATGTAGATACTTTAAGAACAATGAATGAACACTGTTAATACATGCTGTTCTAGTTTAGTTTAGTTTTTAGTTTAGTTCTTAGTTTAGGTTAGTTTTAGTTTAGTTTAGTTTAGTTTACTTGTTTAGTTTAATGGGACAATAAATTATAGTAGATTAAAGAAAGTTTAATTTTGGAGTCAAAACTTTTTGAGGTTGAATTCAAATCCACATTCTACATAATAGTGGGAAAATTAACCTAACTCTCAATTTATTCATCAGTTAAATTATTAGAATTCTAACCTCATGAAATTATTGTGACAAATAGACATTATAAAGTTTATAAAATGCATACTAAAGTTCAAAGCATTTAATAAATATTAAGCATTGCATAAATGTTTACTACTATTATAATGGAGTTTTATTTTTGTTTTGTTTCTACCTAGGCTCTTATCAACAAGCATACAGTGACAAAGACACTAAAATTTTATTTGTGCGAAAGTTTGCACTTTGCTAGGTATGTGTTGAATGTTTTAGAATTTCATTAAACTAGTAAACCACATTTAAAGGAATATATTTCAAGAGTAAGAGACATACATTAATCTTTCAACAAGACTTTTGAACATCTCTTATATGCTAGACATATTGTGAGGTATTAGGGATAAAATAGTTACAAAAAATAGTGATTACTATTATAGAGTTTACAACTGGGAATAGCAGAAATATTAATTATGCAATTATAATGCAAAATGATGTAAATCTGTTGGTGTGGTAAATGTACTGGCAGAAAAATACATGATACTATGTGAATAATGAAAAATTTGACCAAGTCAGGAATGTGAGGAAGGCCTCTGAGAAGATTATAAGCAAAATACCATTTTAGATACTTATAATCACAATAGTTAGTGCTCAATATATGGTGAAGCTGTAACATAAGGAGTACGGGGGTAGGGTGGGTGGAGATTCCCGAATAACATCTAAGTACGTTTCACTATAATTTGGAAGATAAATCAAACTGTACTTTTAAGTATAAATTAATACATACAAACAATGTTGTCAGGAACATGCCTGGATAAGGCTTATTAAAGATTTAAAATACCCAATTCAATTCTCTTTCTAACAGGGTTTTATGTGAAGAAACTTCAACATATTTACTTCTATATAACATAATTATTTTCAAGTAGATGTATTGCGTAAGTGCTCTGTGAAATAAACTTGAATGATTATGTCTTAGGCAGATTTTTTTGTAAAGAACATTTTTTGGATGTAATTTCATTTAAGGGAGTGAGCAAATCACAAAATAACATGTGAGAAATGCCACCTGTGCATTTGCTTTCCTAATGTATAAATTTGTAGCTTGAAAACAGACTATAGTAAGCTAAATCATCAAATCAAAAAGCATGCTGAGTTGCATACTACACTGTACTGGTAATCAAGAATGTATTGTGTTAAGTGTATCTGTCCACCGAAGATAAGTGAACACTTTTTCTATCTCTGAAGGACAACTATTATTTTTCTTCATAGAGAGAGAGCTTGGATTTTGAATTCAAGACCTAAAGGAATGTGATGCATTATTTACTTTGTTTCCTTCATCCAGATACTTGAAAAATTGATAATGCTTCCTAACGTTTTTGAATAGCATTACTGCATTTATATCAAGGAAATTGGCCCTGATAAATGCTTACATTCCTCAGGAATATGTGCAACAAATATATATTAAGAGACACTTGCAAAGGTGGGATAAGAACATAGATATAATTCTTCTCACACTTCAAAGTCCTGGCTATCTAAAATGGGTGGTTTAAGTGATTAGAAAGCAGTCTGACAGAAGTCCTGTATTTTGTCACTTGTGATTAAGAATTTTCGGTTAGCAGTGACATCACCAAGACAGCAACATGGGTTGCTCCTGACTTTGCTCCCCGTGACAAGAAGAACTAACAACTATTCAACAACAGCACACCACTGACAGAACTCGAGAACACGGGAATGGGGCGGACACATCCCCTTTACCAATGAGACCAAGATAGATGGCATTGGTAGGGTGAGAAAGTTAGTTGCATTTTGGCCGCATTGTCCCTGCCCTGGGCCAGCACAGCACCATGAGAAGAGGTCTCCCTTGGGTCTCTGGTTCCTCCAGTAGGGAAAGAGCACTTGGGGAGAGGGACAACCAGCAACCCCCAGCATATTGGATTCCATTGTGGGAAGCCCTACTCTGATTCTAGACCATAGAGATTGTAGGGGAGTTTGTGGGGCTCAACCACTGGGAACCTAACTGATGGAGAAGTGGGTAGGGACTTGCAACAATAAACACACAGATCTTGGCAAAGCAAGTTCTTATCCTCAGTGCCCAAGGAGTAACCTGAACCAGCAGTTTTGCTAATCTGCGGAACCAAGTCAGGGGTATACTCTGCCTAAGGAACTCAGCAGGGTGCAAATCTGCCTGATTTGCATCCTCAAAGGAAGAATTTTGCTGGCCCTAGAACCTGGTTTACCCACACCCAGCAAAGAGCTGAACCAGAGCTCACCTGATGTGGGGAATATCTTACAGCCCCATCTGACCAGTAAGGCTGGTGACAACTCCTGGAAGCAGTGTGGCAGGCACAGCACTGCTCAAATCAAGAAGCAGGTGGGTATAGCTGAGAGACCCCAGAACAAAGCCAGGAACAGGCATTGAACTTATTTGTGCTATGTACATGCAGGGGAATTAGTTCATAGCCAAAGCTGAGGGCAGCTCTTGGACTCTCCCAACCAGAGCCTGTTTAGGAAATGGACAGTAGCCTGGAGCAGCACCTCCCTCTCCTGCCCAGGCAAGGAAGTTGCAACATAGCCCAAGGGACTGACAATAGCTCCTGGTGGCTTTGTGTCCCAGCAGCACTCCAGCAGAGAGTTGGGCTATCAGAGCCAACAGTTAGCAGAGCAAAGAGAGTGACCTTGTTTGGTTAGGGAACTTGGAGTGTGGGTCAGCTTGAGTTAAGATGACAAACAGAGAGTTTATGAGCTGCATCTCCCTTTGTAGAACACACAGGAAACTGCATAGCCTATGCACAGTAGCTTAAATAGGGCATAGAGCCCATAGGCACCCCTATCTGGAGAGTAAAACCGGTAGCCTCACCTGATCAGGGAATTCAGTGCACACTCTGGCCTGATTTGGATTCTCAATCATTGAGATATACACATCCTGGTTACTGTTCTGGTCTACCAGGGCCAGAAAGCTAATTCATAGCCCCATTTTCTACTGAATACAGTTCATAGTCCCAACCATCTCTGATAAACACAATTAGAGAATCTAGGCAATCATAGATCTCTCCTACAGCCTCACTTAGGCAGGGAACTAAGACAGCTGTCTTGTCCAACTGTTCTCAGCCAGTGGCATCCCCCTCATCATCCTCCTCGAAGCTAGAACAGTTGCCACATTCAAAAATTGACCATAAAATCCAGCCCCACCTGCCCAAGGATATTACCAGCAGACACAGACAGAAACCCAACTGAGCTCATTGATGAAGAACTATCTCTACCAATGCAAACCTTTAAAATCTAGAAAAAAAATCCAATTATTCAAGTGAGCAGTACCAATATAAAGAATCAAGGATCATAAAAAATCAGGTAATAACATGATACCACCAAAGGAAACTAGTAAAGTGCCAACAATTGACCCTAAAGAAAATGAAGATATATGAACCGTCCACCAAAGAATCAGAATAAGCCTCATAAGGAAGTTAAGTAAGCTACAAGAAAACACAGCCATCTAACTAAATTAGAAAAGAATGCACAAACAAAATAAGCTCAACAAAGATATGGCAACCGTCAGAAAGAAAGAAGAAAGAAAAAAAAAACTAAGGAAAGGAAGGAGGGAAGTAGGGAAGGAGGAAGGGAAGAAGGAAAGAAGGATCTTAAAGTTTAAAAACACAATCATTAAATTAAGATTTCAATAAAGAGTTTCAAAAGTAGCTTCAAACATGCAGTAAGCTGGAGGATAGGACATTGGAAATTATTGCCCAGTCAGAGAAGCAAAAAGAAAAACAATGAAGAGTGAAGAAAGTCTATGGGAATTAAAGAACACAATGGAAAAAAACAAAACAAAACAAAAAAACAACCCACAATATTTGCATTATGGAAATTCCAGAAAGAGATGAGAAACAGAAAGGGACAGAGAGTATATTAAAAGACAATAATAGCAGAAAACTTCCTACCTAGAGAGAGAACTGGAGATCCCGATCCATGAGGCCCAAAGGATCCCAAATAAGTTGAATATGAATAGGATTACACTGAGACACAATATTAATAAATTGTCTAAAATCAGAGAAAGAATTTTGAGAACAGTAAGAGAAAAACAACAACAACAACATTACATACAAATGAATCCCCAGAGGACTATCAGTGTTTTTTTTCAACATAAGCTTTTCAGGATAGAAGAGAATGGAATAATAATCAAAATATTAAAAGAAAAAAACTTTAACCAAGAATTCTACACTCAGAAAATGTCTGCCCTTCAGAATTAAAGAAAGGATAAAGATTTTACTGAACAGACAAAAGTTGAGGGAGTTCTTTACCTCCAGACCTGCTTTACAAGAAGTTTTAAATGGACTTCTTTAAGTGATAGTAAAAGAACTCTAATATCATAAAAACATAAAAAGTATTGTAAATCTCATTGGTAATGATAAATAAATATAGTCATAGCTACATTTTGCAATATGGTAATAATGGTGCATAATTTACTTACAACCCTAGTTTAAAAGTTGAAAAAATAAACATAGTAAAAATAATAACTACAATAATCTGTTATTTACACAACATGAAAACCATGTAAATTATAATAGTAATAACCTAAATACGAGGGGAAAAGGACTAAAAGTTTAAAGTTTATGAATTCTATTGATGCTACCCATTTAAAATTGTGTGTTAAAAGTTTAAGTATTCAAAAGGTACTAACTTTCAGGTGTAAGATAAATAAGTGCTAGGGATGTACTGTACAACATGATGACTGCAGCTAATCGTATGACATCATATATAGCACAGTTAAGAGAATAAATCCTCAGAGTTCTCATTATAAGATTTTTTTTCCTTTTTTTTAATTTTTTTAATTGTATCTATATGAGAATGTGAATGTGAGTTGAGCCTATTATAGTAAACATTTCACAATATATTTAAATCAAGCCATCGTGTTGTACATGTTAAACTTACACAGTGATATATGTCAATTATTTCTTAATAAAACTGGATAAAATAAAAATAATAAAAGTTTAGGAAAAACATCTGAAGAATATTATAAGCATCTGAAGAATTTAATAAAGTAATATGTTCCCTGAAAAGTAAATTGGTTTATTATCAATATTTAATTGTTCTAATACAATTTTTTAAAGGAAAAAAAAAATCCTTTGGTTAAAATAACAATGGTAAAATGTGATTAGAAACAGTCCTTTCCCTCTTGCCCAAATCTTACCAGCAACTTTGTTGGTAATATTTCTGTTATCCCTCAGTCAGTACATAGCTGGTAAAAAAACAAAATTTTTTTTTTAGTTAAATGGAAAAAAATCTTTCTTTCCTTAAATGAAAACCTCTTCTGAGTGCTGGTGGAAGTAAAGGATTAAAAGCTTTCTTAGAAAATTGAAAGCACGAGAAGTATTACTGCAGCAGGGTTTATATATTAAGGTACTCTTCAAGCTTATTAAAATAATGGACTAATTAATGGAATTTTAGGCTTAAATAAGTATGAAAATAAAAAGTGAATTATTCAGATAATAATAATCTTCCCATTTTCTTTTTTCTGCTTTGCTTTGGATTAGAAAGAACTAGTGTATGATGCCTTTGTTCCATATCAGAGTTTGGAATCTAGTAAGAAGTAGAAATAAGAATCAGGCAGAGGGAAATGTTTGACCCTTTGCGTTGCTACACTCCAATTTGGATAATATGGTCTCAGGCTGCTAGCCAAGTTGATTTGGGACAAGCTAACAAGGGAAAAGTTTGAGTTTCCAGGGTAAATACAGGAGACTTGACTCAAAATTGTCCAAGGGGAAAGAAACAGAAAGAAACCAAATCTCTATACCTAAGTAAATCCCATCAGCTATAAATATGAGTCAGTGGTTGTCCTTCAACAATTAAATGATTCAGTAATCTTCCTTTGCAAAGAGTAGACAATTGACAAAGAATACTTATACTGAATACACCCTCCAAAATAAATAAATAAATAAATAAATAAAATAAACAAACAAACAAAACAAATAAACCTAAACTGATATCCCTCTCCTTGTTAGTTTTTAATTGGTATTTTAACCTCCACTCTTGCCCTTTTTATTCATAAAATAATTACTTAATAAGCATTTCATTTTAGAATAATTTCAGATTTATAGATAAGAGAGGTCCTAAATATTTTTCATCCCACTTTACCTAATTTTAATAGCCTACAGAATGATACATTTGTCAAAATCAAGAAGTTAACATTAGTACCATGCTACTTCAGTTTTCAAGCTTTATTACTAATATGCTATCGTTCCAGGATCTAATACTATTTTACAATGTAAGTTTTATTATTACTCAAGTATGATGAGACCAAAATATCAGGATATATTAATAATTGTCATTGAAAAGACATTTACTCATATTTCCAAGAACAGGCACAGTGCACCATGGAAGGATTACATGAGGAGTAGAGATCAGGAAGCAGACAGAGCTAGGAATGAGGGGAACAAATGGATGAGAGCCCTCATTTTGGCTTTTAAAGGAAGGGATGGGGGAGTCAGAGTAAGCCAGCTAAGTAGGTTTAGGATTAGGTAGTTTGAGTAATTGGATTGGCCTCTGAGGTGTAACTGCTGCTTCTATTTTTCTGGTACCTGGCCTTTGAGTGATTAGGGCAGGAGAATTGCAGACTTCCTGTGAGACCCCAGTGAAAGCCTCATAAAGGAAGTGGTTGGGATATGTGCTTCCAGATGGTTGGAAATGTACAGTTCTGACCATTGTTTGCTATCTCTAAGAAATTAGCTAACCCTGGAAGAGACAGTGCCTCTAGTGTCAGGGAGGACCCAAGATGTCAAAGTATTGGAATAAAAAGACATGCATACTGTTGTGCCGAATGAGACCACCTGCGAGACAGACGACCATGACACAAAGAATTTGGTGGAATCAGACCCTCTTCTGCCAATTGGTGAGGGAGATTTTATTAGCAGATTCGAATCTGGGCTGCCGCCCCGGGTTTATCCGAGAGCAACAAGCCCTGACTTACACCAAGTTTGCCTTTTTATACATAATTTAAAACAGGGGAGGGGTGCCGAGTGTGCAATCCT
>PVKE010024792.1:0-23540 GCA_004027555.1 Craseonycteris thonglongyai
TATTTTTATTGTTTTTGACAGAGAGAGAGAGAGAGAGAGAGAGAGATACAGAGACAGAGAGAAGGGGGAAGGCCCAGAACAGTCTCCACAGTTGTACATCATTGGTTTTTCCACATAGTTTCATTCCATAGGTGGGCACGGGGCTACACAAGGCAGAAAATGGGCCAGGGTCTCACCCTGGTGAGAACCAAACTGGAGGCACTCCCCAGTTCAGCATATGGGTCCGCACAGGCCGAGGCCAGGATTCAATCCTCGGTCCCTGGGGCAGCAAAGTGAGCACTTAACCCACTGAGCCATCCTGGCTTTCCAAGCTGATATTTTTAACAATATATTGCAGGCCAGAAGGAATTAATGTTAAATATTTAAAGAAACGGAAAATAAAGTACCTACAACCAAGATTACTCTTCCAGCAAAGGTATTATTTAGAGTCAAAGGACAGTAAAAAGCTTTCCAGATCAGAAAAAAACAAAGAGGTTTGTCAATACTAGACCAGTATTACAGGGAAAAAAATGTTAAAGGGACTTCTTTCATATGAAAATTAATTAATTAATTAATTAGAAATTTGTATAGTAGTGATGACACTGGAAACATGACAGCATGAAGGATCTTCCTTTATCTCTTCTCTTGAAGTTAAAACAAGTTGAACAACTATAATTTAACATAGGATTCCCTATGTAATACACAAATATACTGAGCAATCTATACATTGAAACATCTGATGGTGGGCAAATCAGGGTGAACAGCTGGAGGAGGGAAAGGAGAAGTCCAAAGATGGAGCCACTGATGCAACTCTGGGCTCACTTCTGTCTCAGAAGAGAGAAAGAGTGAGATTGCAGTGTATTCTCTGAGATCTCAGCAATTCTGCCTGAGGAACCAGCATATAATGTGATTGAACCCAGCAATTGGGACAGACACCTCAGGGCAAAGACTGAATACTAAAGTGCTACAACTGTGGTTTCACAGCCCTCACTGTCAGGCAGAAAACAAAGCCATAAAACTTGCCTACCTCCCCCAACCATTCTGGAGCTCATGTCCTGACTCCCTTTTAGAGCTCGCCTCCCTGCAACCCTCCTACTGTTAGCAGCAGGCTACAGAGAAACTTGTACCAGTATTGCATTAAAGAGAAGAGTATGTACAGTCCTGAGAACTGAAGAAGACAGGTTCTGAGTGGCAGAGACACACTGCAGGTAATAGCAGTGACAAAGGAAGAGATATAAGGGTGAGGCAGCTGTGGCCTTCTATTATAGTTGCCAGTTCTTGGAGGAGAACAAAGCCACATACCCACCAGCCACCTCTTCCAGCCCAGTCTGCCCTCACCTTTCATGACTGATCCTGGCACAGGCACCCAGGACTGCAGAGGCACACAGCTTTGCATTTGGCTACAGGAGAAGCACTGGGAATTCAGGAGCTTCGAAACACATTACCCGCCACATTCTCCCAAAGGGGTAATGCCCTCAGACCAATGAGACCTGATTATAGAGGAAACACCCACCTCCCCAGGGAATCTCTCACCACAAGAAGTCAAAAAGGGCAAGAGAAAATAAAGTGGTCTAGCGCTACCTACTGGAAAACAAAACAAATACCTTTTCATATCAACCTGCTACAGAATTCACTTCTGTAGATGACTAAGAAAAGAAAGAATTTATCAGCTATAATGAGCAATCAAGAAAACAAGGCAGCTCGGAAAGAAAATGAAAAATCTCCATAAAGTAAGCATAAAGACATGGAAATAGGTGACTTAAAAGACTGAGAATTCAAACTTGCAATTCTGAAAAAAAAACAAAAAAACTGAGGTGCAAGAAAACTCAGACAAGCAGTTTAATAAACTCAGAGATTAGGACAACAAGCAAAATAAAAACTTTATGAAAAAAGAGATTGAAATTTTCCAAAAAATCTAAATAAAACTCGAGCTAAAGAACTCAATAAAAGAGCAGACGAATGAAATAGCAAGCTTAGGAAATAGAGCTGACCAGATGGAGGAAAGAATTAGTAATATTAAAGGTAGGAATTTGGAAGTGACAAAGATGGAAGAAGAAAGAGACTTGAAAGTTAAAAGAAATGAAAGAACTCTGTAAGAACTGACTCCATCAGTAAAAGCAATATAAAAATTATGGGTATATCAGAAAGAGAAGAGAGAGAGAAGGTACAGAGAGCCTATTCAAACAAATAGTCAACAAGAACTTCCCAAACCTATGGAAATAGCTAGATCCTCTAATCCAAAAAGCAAACTGAACACCTAATTACCTCAATTCTAAAAGGCCTTCTCCAAGGCATATTATATTGAACCTGTCAAAAATCAATCATAGAGAATTCTCAAAGCAGCCAGAAAAAAACAAAACACTGTAACCTTTGAAGGAAAGTCTATTAGATTATTATCAGATTTCTCAGCCGAAAGCTCTATAAGACAGGAAGGAATGAAAGCAAATGTTCGAACTGTTGAAAGAGAGAAATTACCAGCCCAAAATAATATATCCAGCAAAGTTATCCTTCACATATGAAGTAGGAACAAAGACCTTTCCAGATATATGGAAACTGAGGATATTTTTTACCATAAAGCCTGCATTATAGGAAATACTGAATGAGGTTATACTACTTGAAACAAAAAGACAAGAGGATACAAAACTGTATGTAAGATGACTAACAGGCAGAAGGAGCAAATGGCTACCCTTACACAGAATAGGGCACTACACACTTAAACATAACATAAAGAGTAAAGGAGATAAAAAAACATATAAAGAAGAAAAGAAGAAGAAAACAATTTGCTACTGAAACTTGAAAATGAACTCATAGCATAAATATGGACAATTTGTGACAACAAAGACATAAAAGAAGTAGGGATAAAGGTCTGAATTTGCAAAAGGAAATGGAATAAGATGCATGCTAAGGAAAAGGACTACTGTATATATAAAACTTTCTTTTATATAAACTTAATAATAACTACTCAAAAAAAAAAGTCAGTAACTGAGACATATAAGATAAAAAAGAGAAAACAAAGAAAAAAAATAATAGAATACCACCAAATTAAAATAACAAACAAAACACAAAGGCAAAACAACAACAAAAACAAAACAAAACAGAAAATAATGGCAACATTAAGCTACCAGGAAACAAAAATTAAAATGGCTATAGGAAATCCTTATATGTCAATAATCACCCTAAATGTAAATGAACTGAATTCACCAATAAAAAGGCACAGAATAGCACATTGGGGTATAAACAAAACCCAATAATGTACTGCCTTCAAAGACAGGCCTCAGCTTCAAAGACAAACATAGACTCAAAGTGAAAGGGTTGGTAATGATACTCCAAATGGCATTCAGAGAAAAGCAGTGTAGCTATACTTATATATGATGAAACAGAGGTCAGGATAATAAAGGTAACAAAAGTCAAAGGTGGGCATATCATAGTGATAAAGGGGACAATACCACAAGAAGACAAAACACTTTTCTATGTATTTGCTACCAATCAGGGAGCACCAAAATATACAGAGCAAACGCTAACAGAACTAAAGGGAGAAACTGACAAAAACACAATTATAGCAGGGAACCTAATTACACCATTGAGAGCTATGGATGGATACAAATAGAAAATCAATAAGGAAATGTCAACCTTAAGTGACATATTAGATCAAAAGACATAATTGACATTTAGAGAGATTTTATACTAGAATACCACACTATAGATTATTTCTAGTTCATATGGAACATTGTCAAGGATAGATCATATGCTGGGACACAAAACTAGCCTCAACAGATTTAAGAAGATTGAAATCTCACCAAGCATATTTTCTTACCACAATGCTTTAAAATTAGAGACCATCTGCAAAAAAGAAAGCAGGAAAAACCATCAACACATGGAGATTAAATAACATACTATTAAAGAGTGCCTGGGTCAAAGAAGAAATAAAAGGAGAGATCAAAAGGTACTCAAAAACAAATGAGAATAAAATTACATTGTATCAAAATTTTTTGAATACTGTGAAAACAGTATTAAGAGGAAAATTTATGTTATTATAGGCCTATCTCAAGAAGTAGGAAACATCCCAAATAAAGAACCTGGCATCATCTTAAATAATGAGAAAAAGATAAACAAATGTAAACCAAATTCAGAAGAAGGAAAGAAATAATAAAAATAAGAGCAGAAATATATGAAATAAAGAACAAAAAGATAAAAGAAAAAATCAATATAACAAAGAGCTGATTCTTTGAAAATAATAAACTTACCCTTGGTTAGGCTCCCTAAGGGAAAAAGAGAAAAGACACAAATTAACAAAATCAGAAATGAAAAAGGAGAAGTATGACACCACAAAAATACCAAGGATCATATAAGAATACTATGAAGAACTATATGCTATCAAATTTAATAGCCCAGTATAAATGGACAAGTTCTTAGAAATATATAACCTTCTTAGACTGAATCATGAAGAACTTGAAAATTGAAATAGACTGGTCAACAGTATGGATTGAAACAATCTTCTAAAATCTACCCCCAAACAAAAGTCTAGGACAAGATGGCTTCACTAGTAAATTCTACAAAACATTGAAAAATTATCTGATGCCTGTCCTACTCAAAATCTTTCAAAATATTATAAAAGAGGCAGTAGTTCCTAACTCATTCTATGGGGCCAACATTACCCTGATACCAAAACCTGGTATGAATAACACAAGAAAACAAAACTACAGACAGTTTTCTGCAATAAATACAGATACAAAAATTCTAATCAAAATTTAACAAATCGAATACAAAAATACATTGAGAATATTCATAGTCAAGTGTGAGGGGCACAAGAATGGTTCAACATATGCAAATCAATTAATGTGATACACTTCATAAACAAAATAAATGTTAAAAAATCATATAATCATATCAACAAATGCAGAAAAAGCATTTGACAAGATATAATATTCATTTATGATTAAGACACTTAATAAAATGTATGGTGTAGAAGAGTACCTCAACATAACAGATGCCATATACGACAAACCTTCAGCTAATATTATACTTGATGAAAAAGTGAACACTTTTTCTCTAAGATCAAGAAACAAGAGAGGGATGTCCCTTAGCACCACTTTTATTCAACATACTATTAAAAGTCCTAGCCAGAGCAATCAAGAAAGACAAAGAAATAAAAGAATTCCAAATTGGGAATGAAGAAGTTAAACCTCACTTTTTGCAAATGACATAATTCTTTATATTAAAAAACCCTAAACACTTCACCAAAAACTATTAGAAACAATAAACAAATACAGTAAAGTCGTGGGATACAAAATCAATATACAAAAATCTATTGCCGTCCTATATACTAACAATAAAATTTCAATTCTTTTTGCAATTGCAAAAAAGAAAAAGAAAAAAAAAATAAAGAAAAAGATACCTAGGAGTAAATTTAACAAAATTATGAAGGACCTATACACTGAAAATTTTAAGATATTATTAAAAGAAATTGAATAAGACACAAAAGAAATAGAAAGATATTCCATGTTTATGAATTGAAATAATCAACATAGTTAAAATGACCATATCACCCAAAGCAATATTCAGATTTAATGTAATCCCCATCAAACTCCCAAAGGTATTTATTAAAGAAATGTAACAAAAAATTATCAGATTTGTATGGAATCTCAAAAGACCTCTAATAGCCAAAGCAATCCTAAGGAAAATAAAAGAAAAAAATAAAAAGGAATAAGGCTTGAGGTACACACTCTCTGGCTTCAATCTATGCAACAAATGATAATAATCAGAACAGTATGGAATCGGCAGAAAAACAGACATGCAGGCCAATGAAATAGAATTGGGAACCCAAAAATAAATCCACATGTACATGGTCAGATAAATTTTGACAAAGGAGCCAAAAACATACAATGGAGAAAAGAAAGCCTCTTCAACCAGTGGTGCTGGGAAATTTGGAAAGCCACACACAAAAGAATGAAACTAGACTGCTATTTGTAACCATATACTAAAATTAACTAAAATGGATCAAAGACCTAAACATAAGACCTGAAACAATAAAATGCATAGAAGAAAGCATAGGTAGTAAATTTATGGACTTTGGGTTCAGAGAAGATTTTATAAATTTAACCTCAAAGGCAAAGGACATAAAAGCAAAAATAAATGAATGGGACTATATCAAAGTAAAAAGTCTTCTGCACAGCAAAGGAAACCAACAAAACAAAAAGTCAATCAACCAAATGTATTTGTATTATTAATGGGTACATGAAAAGATGCTCCACTTCATTAGCTATTAGGGAAGTACAAATCAAAACCACAATGAGATATTATCTCATACCTGTGAAAATCGATATTATCAGGAAGACAAGTAATAAGTATTGGAGAGGTTGTAGAGAAAAAGGAACTGTCATATGAGTATGCTGCCAGTGGAAATGTAAATTGGGTCCATCACTATGGAAAATAAAACAGAAGTTCTTCAAAAAATTAGAGGTAGAAGTACTACATGACACAGCAATCCCTCTTCTAGGTATCTACTCCAAATCTGAAAACAGTTATTTGTAATATAAATGTACCCTTATTTTCATTGCAAGCATGGTCAAGACCTGGAAACAACCAAAGTGTCCTTTGATAGACGATTGGATTAAAAAATGTGGTACGTATGTGCCGTGGAATTTTACTTGGTCTTAAGAAAAGATGTAAGACTGCCATTTGCTACAACATAGATGGATCTTGTGATTATCATGCTAAACAAAATAAGTCAGACAGAAAAAGCTAAGAACCATATGACTTCACTTATATGTGTGATACAAAACTGATAGCAATAAACAAACAAGACAAAAAATCAGAAACTCATAGACACAGGCAACGATTTAGTGGCACCAGAGGGCAAGGGCGAGTGAAGTAGTAGAGAAGGTAAAGGGGGTCAAATATGTGGTGATAGAAGGAGAACTAACTCTTGGCAGTGAGCACACAATGCAATATATATATGATGTATTATAGAAATGTACACTAGAAAACCTATATAATTTTACTAACCAATGTCACCCCAATAAACTTAATAAAGCACAATATGTATAATAAAATGTCCAAAACTACATTTCTATGAACAATTACTTTAAATTTATTTATTTATTTATCTATTTATTTATTGGGTTTTTTTGACAGAGAGATACAGAGACAGAGACAAAGAGAAGGGGGAGGGCCCAGAGCAGTCTCCATAGTTGCACATCATCAGTTTTTCCACATAGTTTCATTCCACAGGTGGATGCGGGGCTGCACAGCACAGGAACGGGGCCGGGGTCTCACCCCAGTGAGAACTGGACTGGGGGCACTCTCCAGTTCAGCATATGAGTCCGCACAGGCCAGGGCCGGGATTTGACCCTCGGTCCCAGGACTGCAAAGTGAGAGCTTAACCCACTAAGCCATCCCGGCTTTCCCATACTTTAAATTTAAATGGATAAAATTGTTAAATCAAATGATAGAATGGCTGAATTGACAGATATAACCTACCTTTGTATAGATTCTGGAATCAATTTTTGAGTTGCAAATATAATGAAAAATGCCTACAAATACCCAGATGGAGAAAGAAAGGGAAAGACAAATTTACTTATGATGGAACCAAAATTGTGTTGGCTTTCATTTCTCTGCCACAACCTGGGGAAACAAAAGATAGTGGCGGGGGGTGGGGGGGGAAGACCTTTGGCTTTTAAAGAAAATCACTTTACAGTGTCTCCATTGTATAATGGATAGCACATTGGATTTTTAAATAAAAGCATTTTACCTGAATAAGCTCTTGACTATATAAAGGCAACAAGATATGTTCTAAAATATGCAAGGGCACAGATAATATGTATTTAAACATATTGAAGATCTATGTGAAGTGGCAAAAAGATTTAGTAAAATCTCAAATTGAAAACAGGTTATGTAAGTCAAAGTTATTGCAAAGGTATTAAGCTCCTCTACCAATGGGAACAAGGAGAGCTATGTCTACTTCAATATTAATTTTAATTAGACTTTTTTAGGGCTCTGTCCCACCAGTGGAACTTGGTCAGGATAATCTTTGGTCCATTGGGATTATAAAATATTGAATTGCTCAAAAGGGACTGGAGCCTTAATTCCCTATTTTATTTTACCTAGCTCAGGCAAAACAAGTCATGGTAAACCCTTTTCCTATGACTACAGGTGCCTATTCACTTTTTCTTAAGATAAATGACAGGCCATGCAACAGACAATTTGAAAGTTGTCAAAGTCTTGTCCTTGATGATATGACTTCCTATGATTGCCCAGATTATCTGGTAGTAGCTTAAAGATCTGTTTTAAATCCCCAATTTATAAGTAGTTTGGAGGGTGCTTATCTAAAAAATTTTCATAGCAATATTGTACTGTCTTATATTTATATATGCAGTGGAAATGATCAAATATTTAAACAAAGCATCAAAAAGTACAGTGACCAGTCAGATTATATTCCTCACAAGTCAAAACAGAGCATGCCTGGGAATGCTCAACATGTTGAGCTCTTGCTTTGCAACTGCGAGGTCTGGGGACCAAATCTCTGCCCAGGCCCAAGCAAGCCCACATGCTGAACTGTGGTGCAACTGGTCACTACCAGGTTGGCATCGAATGTTCTCGCCTTCAATGCAGGAGGCCACCACTTCTGTTCCAGTCTGCATGGCCCCACACCCATTTGTGTGGAATGAAACTATGTTAAAACTAATGATGTACGACTATGGAGACTACTTTGGGCCTTCCCCCTTCTCTCTGTCTATCTCTCTTTCTCTCTCTCTCACCTTCTCTCAAAACAATAAATTAAATCTTTAAAAAACCAGCATGCCTGATATATTCATATGTTATAAATTATTTAGCTAGTTTTATATTTGTGAATGGTTTCCGGGTTTTCGACTTTGTAAATAATACTGAAAACTTATGTGATTGTGTGTGTTTTCTCACGTTCTTTTTCTCGGGTAAAATTTCGAGTATTGCAAACAGTAAATCAAAGGCTATACACATAATAAATTCGATGCATATTTCTAAATGATTTTCCAGAAATAATGAACCAATTAAAATTGCACATAGGGTTCCTGGCTTTACATAATACCATCAAAAAAAGGTATTATCATTCTGTTGTCAGGAGTGCCTGAGACCACCTCCAGTTTCCCTAGGATGACATGGAGGACTCAGCATGTAGTTTCACCCCCAGCTATAATTTATTAAGCAAAATGATACAAAGTAAAATCAGAAAAGGGAAAAAGAACATGAAGCAAAGTCCAAGGAAATCCCAGTAGAGTCACATTGGATATGCTTAATTCCTCAAGCAATGAGTTGTGACCACACATGTGAATTGTGGTCTAGAGTAAAGTAACAATGAACAAGTATGAAGCATACCAAGGGGAGAAAGATGTCTCTGAAACATCAGATAAATGGCATAGCCATTCACTTCATACCAGAGACTCCTAGACCTACTTGACTGAAAATCAAGTAGTGATTTGAGTGTGAATATTAACTCATACATTCATGTTCTGTATGAACTTCAGGGAGTTATTTAATACTTCTGAAGCCTTGGTTTCTTCACTGGCAAATGAGTAATTTCTTCTAAAAGTAATAACAAATCAATGGAGACTTCTACTTTTCATTAGGATGGAATAACAGAAATAGGTGTCACTCTACCACATATAACAGCAACAACAACAACAACAACAAAAATTCTGACAAAATATTTAAAACAGTGGTTTTCAAGACACAGGACATCAAGCAGTGCAGGACAGTGATCTCTAAGAGACAGAAAACCAATAAGGTGAAGCTGATAACAGCCCTAGCTTACTGCCTTAAATGAGTTTCCTGGCCACAGTGCAGGGAAGAGGGACCTAGACAGACCCCAGCTGACTCCCTGAGCTGAGCAGCAGCAGAGTTGAGAGTCTTTAGCTACTGAATTTTGAAGAAAAAAGTACTAGAGAGAGGAGCACAAAAAGAGAATTCCAGAGATCTCCATTAGGGATTCACCATCAGCATTACTATTTATAAGGCAGTTTCTCTTGTCTGAAATGCAGTGTTCTCTGATAGCTACCTGAAGACATAACGTAATTTATCTGGGTATATGATGGACTCTCTCTCTCTCTCTCTCTCTCTCTCTCTCTCTCTCTCTCTCTCTCTCTCTCTCTTACACACAGATGTGTTTCCTAGTATACTATAAGCTCTTAAAGAATGGATATATGTGTTTCCACAATTGGACAGCGTTTTGTACAGAGGATTTGCCAAATGAAAGTTTCCTTGAGTTGAACATTAGCATCCTATAACCAGTTTCTATATGTTCCTGTTCTCTGGGGATTAGTATTTAATTTAATGTATAAATTGAGAGTCTTCTATCACTTTCTTCTTGTACAGTGAGAGGGCATTGTTATTACAATTATTTGTTTGTTTGTGGCTAAGCTCATTTAAAATGCATTATTATGATACTGGGTCATAATAATTCTATAGGTAAAGTATTGTGCCAAAAGCCATGCATGTGACTTCTTTTCCTACTCTGCAAGCTTCTTTTTTAATGACTAGAAATACTCTATGTCTCTAAATATGGGCATTTGTATTTTAAGTATTGTGCTTGCTTCCAGGTGTGTGTGCTTAGATAAACAAGAGTTGACTTTCTTTTCAAAATAGAACAATATAAAAGAGAAAACTGGAATGTAATGAAATTTATGACCCAGATCTGAAACAGAAACATGAGCAGCTGATAGGCTAAGCCAACTAGGAATTTTTTGGTATTTTTTTTGTTTTTTGCTTTTCCCAAAAAATTCTCTGGGGCTTTAAAGTCTATTTTATATTGGAAACTAGCTGATTACAGTGTTTTGACTTGATTTTCTATGACAAATATTGACAAAATAAATATAGCTCTGAAACCTGCAGTGCCTATCTGCTGTGTATCTATAGAATGTGTATTCTACATAGTTGATTCTGTCACCAATTTTCATTATGACATTTTTCTATGTGAGAACATAATAGGCATTGAAATTGTGTCTTTAGCTGGTTCTCACAGCTTAAGAAAGCTTTGTATACAATCCAGAAACACCCACAGTGTTTTTCTCTTGTCCTGTTGTATTTTACTATACTATACCTGGCAGGATAAAATTTATTGCTTAATAAATATTTATGCTGAAGGAGAGGTCTTAGGTTCCTGAGCACTGTGTCTTCCTCGTGGTATCTTGATGTCCATATGATGTTCTCTTTCACATTTTTCTAAATTATCTGATAAATTATCTAATGATTAGCTCTAAGACATATTCCAATGTTGAAACCTAATGGCTTCTGCTGAGTTGGAAAACTACTAATGAACACAGGTATATAGATGGTTAGGGAACTTAGTTTCTTCAAATAGATAATGCCTCTCAACATTGACTCCTGGAAATGATCACAATAGAGGTTGGGTAAGGTGCTCTGGGAAGCCCTCTCCACATCTTTTAATTGTGTCAGGGTTTTGGCAGGATACTTCCGTAGGTCACGTGCAGTTCTAATGAACTGTGATCCTATCATTCTCTGATCCCGATTTTGACTTTCGAAGAAGTAGCCCTGCAGTGCATCAGGAAACTGGGGGAATCCATTGATTCTGGATCCTGCAATGCCATCAGAATAACAGCCAGTAAATTACATCCCCCGGAAATTACCAGTTTGTCATTTTAACACCAACCTGGCTTATCGGGTAGTTAAGAAAAGACCTGTGGAGTAGGTTTTTCCATATGTAGAGAAGATACGGAAACATACCTTGCCATTGTATCGGCTCAATATTCATTGATTAACACTGACCCTCTTTGGGTCAGTGTTAATCAGGCAGCTTTATTGCCCAAATCAACCTTGTGGTGTCTCCTTAAGTCTGGAATAACTGCTTTGTTACTTCTAAAAGTAGGTCTGAGTCTCTGATGCAAGGGAAGTGCTCATATAGGAGTCATATAGTGAAGGAAGTCCAGGAGAATAAACAAAGAAAAGAGATCATATACCCAACCTTCTCCAGCAGAGCTGTCTGAGGTCACCTTCCTCACACTACTTATCCAAGCAGCCCTTGTGGCTGCAAGGGAGAACAAACCACCTGTAAGCGAATTAGGTGAAAACCTAGAGATAAAAAGAAGGCAGTTGAGTTTATTCTAAAGCAAGAGTCCCAGTTATCTGCCAACCAGGAAACTTTTTTTCCTCTAAAGATTTATTTTTATTGTTTTTTTTTGACAGACAGAGACTGAGAGAAGTGGCGGGTGGGGGAAGGTGGGGCGGCATGCAGAGCAGTCTCCATAGTTGACAGCATTACTTTTCCATACAGTTTCACTCCACAGTGGGGCACGGGGCAGCGCAGGGCAGGAACTGGGCCGGGAGCCTCCTACATAGGTCCTGGCAAGAACTGAACTGGAGGCACATCCCAGCTCAGCATATGGGCCCGCATGGGCCAGGACCGGGATTCAATTCTCAGGCTCCAGGGCTACAAAGCAAGCGCTTAACCCGCTGAGCCATCCCAGCTTCCCCCAGAAAACTTTTTTTTTTTTTTCCTTTTTCTGCTAATAAGGTAAAAGTCCTCCCAAACAAGGTCTATTACATCACTCATGCTATTTGACTAATGCTGGATAAGTGTTCTTGGAAGACAGAGAGGGGACTAGAATGGAGGTGAGTGATAAAGATCAGAGGCAGCTGAGCAACAAATAGGGTATAGAAAGCTGAAGAGGAGGTTTCTGAAGGTAAACCTTATCTACTTGACCAGCTTTTCCAGTGTGCTTCTGGCTCTTTGTATTCCCGTTCATCACACTCTCTGCTAGTGTCTTGGTGTGAATAAGAAAAAG
Organism: Craseonycteris thonglongyai; assembly: GCA_004027555.1. NCBI lineage: Eukaryota > Metazoa > Chordata > Mammalia > Chiroptera > Craseonycteridae > Craseonycteris > Craseonycteris thonglongyai. Next base: position 12,753 of record PVKE010024792.1, read on the forward strand.
ACTGAGCATCCCTTCCAGATGGTTGCAGCCCAATTCCAGGTGCTCCCCTTGAGGGAGAAAGTATAAATGGGCTGGAATTGAACTTCTTCCTTCATTTGTCTGGGCAACTGCTGAAAAGCACAACCTAGCAAACCCTAAGTAGTAGTTCTGCAATTGCTGATAAATTAGTCAATACCCTGGGCATGCAACATGTAAAAACAATGGCACACACACACTGAATTCTGGGTTCTTGCAATGAATATAAACATGGAAGATCTATCAATACATATACTGCATAATTTTCTTTAACATTAACATTATTAAAACTAATATGGTTATATGTGGGTTGGACTTCCTTTGATCTTTACATGGGTTTTATAAGCTAAATAAAAATCCAATGTCAATTTTTAAAAACTGGAATGCATTTCTTTCAGAAGGCAAAAGGTAAACTCAGTGTGACAGTGTCAGAATAAACTATTAGAACATGAAATTCTTCTTTATTATCAACGCGTATGATACTATGAGGGTGGGGCAGGAAGGAGTGATGGCCCAATTGGCTGCTCTCCCATCTCCCTTCCATGCGTTCTTTTGACATTTAAAAATATTGGGGATTAGAGACAAAGGTACAGCACCTGATTCTAATCTCAAACTATCCTTAGCTGTAATGAGTCCTCAACTCTGAACTCTGACCCTAGCACCTTCAAAGCATAAGGTTGCATGTTTACTGAGAAGCAGCATGCAGTACAAAAAGCATGTAATACAGAACCTGAATAGCAGGGTGCCACGTATTAGCTATTTAACTTGGCATGAAAAATTTGCTTCTCTAAAATTCTGCTTTCTCATCTGTAAAATGTGAAAAATAAAACTTCCTTTTCAAGAATGGTTAGGGAATTTGGAAGAAATATTGTATATAGAAATTAGACATAAAAGCATTTATCATTATTATTACAGATCTTAATATAAAAACCTCTCTATGTTTAAGAGTGCTTAACTGTGAAACAGTGTTAATATTTCTTTCCTGGAAGAAATTCACAGGATCTTCTTTCTGAAATTATAATGATAGAATGGATATAAAAAGACACTGAACAGAGACACAGAGCTACAACTTTATATAATTATTTTTCCCCTCTTATGTGATTTTTTTTCTTACGTGATTACCTTTAAAAAATGTTGGCTTTTAATTTTTATCTAAACTTAACCTGGCTTTATAAGATTCTTTGCACATATTTTGAAATTCTCTTTTATTTTTTTCCATGGCTCTCATTAATCTCAGCCACTGCTAAATCTCCACAGGTTAAATAAAGAACATTGCACTTTGTGTCTTTGCTGACTTCCCAGTACTAGTAAATGTGACTTTGTGTTCAAGCTTATTTTAGTTCTGATTGAGAGAAAGAAAGCTGATTTGCTCATTGCCTTTGTTCTGAATCTGCTTTTAATTTTGCAATGTCTGATTACAGTTATTCATCCGCAATAGCTAGAGACAGTAGTGTGATTGGCTAACTCCTTTTCTAATCTAAATCTCAAATGTTGCCCTATCCCTGCCCTCCCCCATTTTTCTCTTGACCCTAAGGCAGAGTCAATTGGTGTTCTACACTCATTTCTATAGGACCTTATAGTACTAACCTCAATTACATTTCTTAACCATTGTGCTGGAACTATTTATTTTCTTGATTCTCCCACTACACTCTGACCTTCTTTAGTTTTAATCGTGACTGTGTCTCAGCACTTAGAATCAGAAATACTGGCTCATAAGAACAATAGCAACAAATGCAACATTTGTTCATCTCTCTTTATACCAGGCAAAGTTCTAATTGTTTTTACACATATTACCTCTATTAAGAACAAAAACAAAAACAAAAAACAAAAAATAAAAACAAAAAAAACATTTTAAAATGGTAATATCATGAATCTTATACAGACATAAATGAATATGTTAAAGATTTTACTTAACTTATAATGAAGGTATGAGGCAGATGTTATAACTCATTCAAAGAGGTCAAAGATGCACAAATTTATATAAAGAACTGGTGAAATGAATTTTCAAACAGGAAAAAAAATGGCTTTTTCTATGGAGAAGGAAAGTCAACTGAATTTCCAACTGACATACTATATTTGTTGTCTAAAGATAAGAATTATTTTATATAGTTGTAAAATGACTCCCATGGGATCAGAATCATATAATCTGGAACTGTACCCTAGAAAATGCATAGTTTTCCACCAAAACACAGTTTTTCATTTAACTCTAGATATTTAAAAATAGACAATATTCATTAAATTTTATTTCAGATTTATTTTATTGTTTTTGACAAAGACAGAGAGTGACAGGGACAGAGAGAGACAGGAGAAGGGGGAGAGCCCAGAGCAATCTCCATAGTTGTACCTCATCAGTTTTCAACATGGTTTAATTCCACACAAGTGGACGGGTACCCCCCACGTGGAAGGCACATCCCCTTGAGCCAGGGGCTGAACTGCGGGGGGCGAGAACCAAACTGGGGAGTTCCTGCATGGGAAGCGCACCCCAGTTCAGCATGTTCGTCCGCAGAGTCGGGGCCAGGATTCGATCCTCAGTCCCCAGGGCTGTAAAGCAAGCGCTTAACCCACTGAACTATCGCAGCTTCCCCAACATTTATTAAATTTAAACAAAGCACAAAACTTTTTTTTTATTAACTCCATAGAAGTTCTTTCCTTTCTCCTCTTTTTAAGTCCCATTCTCCATTTACTCCACCTCGATAGACAAAGGACTTTCTACCTGTTAATTTTGAACTCAGAAAATGTATAAAATTATGAAAACTAATGGGATTTTATGTACAATAGTTTGCATATATGAATACAGAAAAAATAAGAGAGATAAGGATCACTGTGGACTGAAAATTGCTAATAATTTTAGTGCAAATTCAAATCTCTTATGCCAAATGTTCACTTTATTTAAAATCTCTGGATTTATCTTTTTCCACCCAATCATCATGTATCTTATATTGTTTTTATTTGCCATGTTCCTTCTCTCTTTTCTTTTTTTTTTTTAATTGTTAAATTTATTGGGGGTGATACTGGTTAGTAAAAATTACATAGGTTCCAGGCATACAATTCTATAGTACTTTGTCTATGTGTTGCATTATGTGTTCACCACCCAGCCTTCTCTCTTTTCTATCAGAGACATCTTTTGCTGTCCAACAGACCACTGTTTCTTTTCTAGCAAGAAAACTGCCCTTCCATTCCTCTTGCTATATATTGTCTTTCTCCTGCTGTGGTTAACAAGGTGGAAATTTTCCTCAGAGACATCTATGAATTTCCTTGAGATGCTCCTGCCTTTGGGTTCACCAAATCACCTGGTCATGGATGGAAATAGAAAAGAGGTAACAGTTAAATTTGCTCAACAAGTTTCCATTGTGTTCAGCCAGTCAAGGCATCAGAAATTTGCTGACTGGAGTGGGTTTGACTTTGATGCTCTCAGCATGAAGAAAAGAAACAGCAAGGGAAGCAATATGAAAATCCTCTCTCTGCATTCTTTAAACAAACTATTTTTAGTTTGTCAACCAAGAAAATGATGTATTTCTTTACCGAAATCTATTATAGCCTGTTTACACAAGATAAAGAAATTGAAAGGGGGCAGCACTTAGAGATGAGTAATCAAACATGAGAAGTTGTCTGAACTCATTTGCACCTCCCCAGATATTTTTAAAACCAATTACCTGTCTGCTTTTAACTCTTTTGTTATTTTGTACCACCGTAGGTTAAAGTAGAAAAAAAAAAAAAAAGGAAAATTGAATTAGACAATTTTCTTAAGGATTTAAGCACTACATGAGAAAATTTCAAAGTTTTCATTAAATTTATTTATAACTACTGTTATTTTTTAAATATTATAAAAAGAAATAAAAAGGAAACCCATAACAGAATTGTAAATATTATGCAAATACTGCTAAACACAGGTTAGGAATGTTGGTGAACCAATCAATTTATTTATACTTTCTTGACTTTTTTTCATATGTTATAAATATTCTCATTCAATAAAACCTCTGCCATTTTCAAACTTTTAATCTAAGGAAAATTGATCACTTGGAGAAGATTGTTTCCAATGTGGCTTATTTTTAATATTTCGTGGTTCTTTGGGGAAGATAGGCAAGAAACGTGATTTCTCTGTGAGTACAAAAGAATTTGTACATTTTTTCCAATCAGTTATGGCAGGCTCCCCAGATGAAATTGAATTTGAGGTGAGGTTTGAAGATATGAAGCTTGCCATGATTCTCATATAGTTTGTTTTTCTGGATTCACAAACTATTAAAAAGATAGAAGGGGAAGCCAGGATGGCTCAGTGGGTTAAGCGCTCACTTTGCAGCGCCGGGGACCGGGGAACGAATCCCGGCCTCGGCCCGTGCGGAACCATATGCTGAACTGGGAGCTCCCCCGGTTCAGCTCTCTCTCTGTCTCTCTCTTTCTCTCTCACTCTTTCTCTGTCAAAAATAATAAATAAATAAATAAAAAGATAGAAGCAATTAGGTATCATTTAGTTATAGTACATATTGTTCAGAAATGAGTCAAGTTCAAGTACATTGTCATTGACCGACTTTTGCTGCAGATATGGTTCATTTTATTTCTAGTTGACCCACAGGCGAGGCTTTTTCTTCTGAGAGCTATTTGTAGATTCTAGCAGGTGGGTCTTTGTCTTTTAATCCCCATCATTATAAGTAAATTCAACATAATGGATTCAAACTGTGCAATGAGTTTAAATATGGATTTGTTAAACTTTTTATACATCAAAATCAATTTAATTTTCTATTAGGTATTTGTAACATCTTAATAAGTATAAGAAGGCTAAAAAATTATTTTCATACTTGGATATCTTAATATATACCAGCTAACCATTTACCCTATTTATGGCCTTTGATGAAGAAGGCTATTACTAATATATGTTCAAATTAATTTATTGGTAGAAAACGTAAACATGAGAAACACATTCTAAATTAAACAAAAAAAGATCTTTCTTGGATTACCACACTTAATGTCATTAGTGATAATCTGCCTCTAATATATATGAACTATTTAGTTTTCTAACATTCACTTCCATGAAGTATATGGCGGTTTTGGAAGTTTGTCTGAGCCACTTTTATAAATATACTATTGATATTATAAAGTACGTCTTATAAATTGGTGATCTATTTTGCTTAATTCTTTTTTTATATTTTATATTTATTAATTTTATTAATTTTATTTATTTATTTATTTATTTATTGTTTTTGACAGAGAGAGAGATATGCAGAGACAGAGAGAGAAATGAACTGGGGGCACTCCCCAGTTCAGCACATGGGTCCACATGGGCCAGGGCTGGGATTCAATCCTGCGTCCCCAGTGCTGCAAAGTGAGCACTTAACCCACTGAGCCATTCCGGCTTCCCTGTTGTTGTTTTCTTGTTTGTTTGTTTTTGAGAGAAGGTGAGAGACAGAGAGAAGGGGAAGGGCCCATAGCAGTCTCCATAGTTGTACATCATTACTTGTGATGTAGATTCATTCCACACAGGTAGATGTGAGGCTGTGTAGGGCGGGAACTGAACTGGGCACCTCCTGCATGGAAGATGAGAACCTTCATCATGGGGCCATCCCCACTCTTACCAGTTGTGCTGCAGTTCAGCATTCATGGTTTGTAAGGGCTGGTGCTGGGATTTGATCCCTATACCTTGTGGTTGCAAGGCAAGCGCTCAACCTACTGAGCTATCCCAGCATCCCTATTTTTTACTTTTTTGTATGTAAAATTTATTGGGGTGAAATTGGTTAGTAAAAATTACATAGGTTCCAGGTATACACTTGTATAGTTCATCATCTATATGTTGCATTATGTGTTTTCCTTAATTGTTCTAATTATTAATTTTATCAGACCACTTGTTCTGCCAACCTAAATTCAGAAGAAAAATTGTAGTCTCGCATTTGAGAAAAAATTCCTCTCATTACAAATACTGCTAATCAATTGTTAATGTTCTCATTCCTGAATTTTAAGCAGGCTATTCAAAATGTAAATGGCAATGTTAACACAAGATCAGAATTTTCAATTAGTTGTTTCTAATTCCTTCTTCAAGAATGCATGTAGTAAGATATCTTTGGAGAACTGACACCTCAAAAGTCTATTTCCTACTGCAGAATATATATAGACATATTATAAGAATGGCAACTAGAGATTGTTGCTTATGGGAAATTAGAATAGGATAGGATAGAATAAAAAGTCCCCAAATACTCAGTGCATTCTAGAGTGTAATTATCACTTAATTATTGTGAACCTCTATTTGAATTAGTTTTGTGCAAAACAATTGATTGCACAATTGAAGCACATCAATACCTGCTAAGCATTCAACAGTTTTTTAGATTTATTTATGAACCTGTCTTAGTATTTTATTTTTGTGAAAGTAAGTAAATAAAAATTCACAAAAATGGAAATCCAGTTTTGACCAAATTACTAACCAGCACAGCTAACAAGTATTTTAAAAAGCTATTCAATGTGGAATAATGATAATAATAAGATCATAAGGAGGTATCCATGCATGAAATAAATAGAGCATTACATTTGTCACGTCAAACTCAGTGATGTCCGATAATAAATACAATTTAAATGAATGAAATTACATAGAATAACTGATGTTGAAAATATTGCATTTAATCATATTATGTGATTATAAAAGAACACAAAAATCAGCTTAATCTTTTCTGCCAGTGAAAAACACAGCACTCATATCTATAGATAGTATATGTGTTAGATTTATTTTAATGGAAGCACAGTAATTTCCACTTGACTATACATATCTACATTTGCCATTTGACTATACACACACATACACATATACACACATAAATATATATAGGAAAGTTTTCTTCATAACATTAAATATGTTTTCATAGTACTTTTTAAAGTCTGCTTAGGATTATAATGCAAAAATTAATGTAGTATGTTATTTATCTAAATAATGTATTAAACTGAAGAAACTAGAGTACACTAATCTAATCATACCTATGCATCTTCTTTTGTGATACATCTCTAACCACAACTGAGCATTAAATTAAATGAATATGAATATATCATGAAATTTGGAGATATTTTAGCTCAAAATATAAAAGTTTATTTGGAAATTAATTTTTAAAAAAATATTTACATTTTCTCACTTTCACAATAAAGAATATGCAAGTAACAATTCTGTTTAAATTCAAACATTTCCGTTCCCCATCTGTCTGTCTCTCTCTGTCTCTGTCTCTCTCTGTCTCTGTCAAAAACAATAAAATAAACCAAAAAAAAAAAAGAATTCAAACATTTTGTTAACTCTCTCCAGTTCTGCATTTTTATTAATAAATTATCTAGCTATTACCAAGAACTGATGTTACAAGTCCTTCACAATATAAGCTCATACACATTCTTCTCGCATTGCATCCTGAAATTCTCATAATTGAACATTGAAGTTAAAATACATCACACACATACACACACAAATACTATTACTTTGGATTCCTTTCAAAATGCTAGTGTGTTCTCTTGCTTCATGACTTTGCACCAGTCTTTTCTCAGTCAGAATTGTCATCTTCTCCAACCCAACACTTTTACTTGGGTATGTGACATCATAGATCTAGATAAAAGGGTATTCTGTCTGCCTTCTCATTACACTTCTATCACTTCTAGCAAAATTATCACTTTGCCTTTTTTCTCCAACAGACCGTGAACTAAGATAAGGAACTTGTCAGTTTTGTCTACTGTATGTTTATCCACCAGGGTCTGACTCAGTGGCAAGTGCAATTAAACGTTAGTCAGATAATATGTAGTATAAAGAAATATAGAATATACAGATTAACAGAAAAAAATCTATTTGTCATATTCTATAGCTATTTTCAGAGAAAAGTTTAAGTAATTTAGTTTTAAGATGACTATTTTTTTTATTTTACTCAATAATTTGTTAAAATTATTGAATAAAATAATTTACCACAGATTTACTGCATTATATTTTTATTTGTTTTTAGTTTTCTTAATACTAAAAAAAAGTAAAATTCTATATTTTTCTCTAAATGAAAATAATGCTATCTATTTATTCATTTGATGTTGATGAGATTTGACTTGTTCTCAATATTAATTAATACTGGCTATTTTGTGAGCAGTGCTTCTTTGACCATTCTTGTCCATGTAACTTTCTGCACCTAAGCATGAAGATTTCTAAGATATATATAAACATACATATAAAATATATTTAAAGAATTAAAAAAGATAAAGGTTAAAATGCATTTTTTAAAAGCCTATAATATTTGAATAAAGCCTTAAAAAATGGTTGGTATTTCCTTAGTCCTAAGATACACACCCCTCACAATTTAAATTGTTTCCTTGACAATAATTTGAAGTTTCTAAAATTAGTAAGTAATTAATTTAAAATCAATATAATGTGGTTATATTTACTATATTGTTATTTTTTTTCTTACAAAAAGCTATAATTGCCTTAAATTTAAGATGTATTTGACATTGATGAAACTTAAGAATTCTGAAAATGTATTATCTAGTAAATAAAAGTTATTGACCCCAAGATTAAACTTCTATACCCTTGTTTATTGATTTGTCCACAGGGCCTATCAAAATTTAAATGAAATTGCTCAATTTATATTTGAATTTCTAGGGCTTTTGTCTAAAATATTTTGGCTTTATATATTTCTTTGATGTGCTTTTTATGTAAAAATCACATCTCTGGGAACTTTGATTTAATTTAGTTTTCTTTTTTTATTTTTGGTTGTTTCTTTGCTTCCAATCTACTTTGTCTGAAATTAACTTTTTTTTTTCAATTCAACTTCCATAATGAAATTACATAGCTGTAAGTAATGATTATGAAAAATTTATCATTTTACTGACTTCCATATTACATACCAGCTTTTACTGAAAAGATGTGGGTTTTGTCAAAGAAAAATTACACGGGACAGAGTTATATAGGCAAGAAAACTGTTATTTGAATCTACTGCAATATGGGAAAGAGATTGACCTTAATTTTGGCAAAACAAAAAGCTAATTTTTAAACCCTGGAGTGGGAGAGTAGAAAGTTACTAGAAGTTGGTAGAGAGGAAGTTGACCAATATGATTATGCCACATGTGTTTTCTTGTTGGTACTTATTGAACTTGGACTTCTACCATCTCACAGAGACTGAGAGAGAGAAGTATTGTCTTTTCTGACAATTACATTCCAAAGGGACAGTTTGTAGGTCCTTGAGAAAGATATTCTTGGCTTGTAAAACTGACAAGAGTCTGGGAGATAACTTACATCTCACAGGGGCAGAGAAATAATTGCAAGCTTTCTAAAGTAAATGCTCTTTAATAATTGCAGGTCAGGGGCATAGAGTCATGGAGCAGTTGGACACTTTTATAGCTAGTTTTATATTTCTTTTACATATTTCATTTTTCCCCAATAATTCTTTCCCATTTATTTAGGACTTAATACACTATCTGTATTTATTTAGATGTTGCAATTAATACGTATCCTATTCTCTTTGCTCACAACCACTTCTTTATCTTTGTAAATTTCCTATAAAATTTTGCACTCCTCTCACATCTGGCCCCTATGTTTTAATGTTTATTTTTTGAGAAAACAAGGGAAATCCTAGACTATACCTTCTCACAAGTTCTCTGGATGGATTTTCCTCAGATCCCTCATTGCTCACACAGAGATTGTAGAGTCCTTTAGGATATTAGCTTGAAGGGGCAGCTGATGAAAACAAACCCTGAATTCATAATCCTATGAATTTAGAGACTACTTTGGGCTTACTTACGCATTCATCATAAGGTACATTTCAGGCCAGTCTTAAACTGACCTGTTTTTTCCATTCACCTGGCAGTGATGCCAAGGACTGCCTACTTGTTGCTTCAGGGAATTGTTCTGGACAAAGTTGTTTGAAGTGACAGCACTGAGCCTCAGGCCTCCCAGGCAGTGCAGTAAGAACATTTTGAAAGCACAATAGTTAAAGGGATTTCACATTGAGCCATTGCTGCTGTCCCATCTCAGCTCTATTCCTCATCCACAGAGATGAGGTCATTGTAGGGATTTTCCCTGGATCTCATCTAAATCAAATTGAGTGGTTATGAGTTAGCCATTGTTCCCTTTCTTCTGTCCATGTCCTGCTAAATTATATCTCACAAAACTCCTCTAAGATTATGGCAAACAGATGGTATTTTATACTGTTTCCAAACATTTTATACAGCAGTCCCAACCCCGGCACATGCACACACACAGAGAGAGAGAGACATTCCCCCATCTTTTTATCCTTTAATCATTTCTTTGAGCAGAAAGTGAGATGAGATGACCACATTACTATAGTTCCAACAATTCTTCATCACTTATTTTTGCTTGTTGCTGGTGGTTTTGTTTTGTTTTGTTTTTCAGAATTAAACCTGGTTAGAAGCTAACCTAAGAGAAGGGAAAATATTAAGGAGCTAAGAATAACACAGTAAACCAGAAATCAAACAGCCACAAGGGCTTGCATGTGACAAAGAGTCAATTTTTAATTTGAATCTTTTCTAACTGCACTGTATAAATGAGGAGCATTTGCTACCATTCTTTTTTTTTTTTTTTTTTTTTTTTAGGATTACAGAATTGAGACTAACTTGAACACTTAAAACTTGTAGCACAGTGTGAGTACTTAGTTGACCTAGAAAATCTCTCCAAGGAACTAAGAAACAATTAGAAATTTAAATGTATGAAAATGGAGACATATTTTATGTTATGTCAAATGTTTCAGTTGTCCTACTGGGGGGCAAAAGACCTTCTGTGACTTTGTTGGCAGATTTTTTAATGCTTAGCATATAAAAAGGGGACGTTCT
>PVKE010024793.1:0-23536 GCA_004027555.1 Craseonycteris thonglongyai
GATATGTAGAAACACCAGGCTTGTTTAATGCAACATTTTCATTGTCTTTTGTTTGAAGGGAAGTGTGCTTTTAGTTTGGACTTTATTTATTTTTATTTATGTTATTTATATACACAGTAGGATCTCCATTAACTGAAATTCAAGCTGCTTGAGAGCACTAGGTGCTTGAGTTCTAGTTAACGGAGAGTCTACTGTATACATATTTTATTTTTCCTAATGCTTTTATTTTTAAAAATAATTTTATTAAATTTATTGGGGTAACCTTGGTTAGTAAAATTATATAGGCTTCAAGTGTATGTTTCTATAATACATCATCTATACAGGGTCTGACAGAAGTAACACCCCTTTTTTATGAGCATTACTTCTGCCGGAGTCTGTATATCGTATTATGTGTTTACCACCCAGAGTCAGTTCTCCTTCCATCACCATGGATTTGACCCTCTCTCTCCCTTCACTACTTCTCTTCTCCCCACTTACCCTTAGTAAACCACTAAACTGTTATCTGTGTCTATGAGTTTTTGTTTGTTTGTCTGTCTTGTTTGTTGCTTTCAGTTTTATATCTCACATATGTGTGAAATATAATTCTTGACATTTTCTAACATATTTCACTTAGCATGATAATCTCAAGATCCATCCATGTTGTCACAAATGGCAGTATTTCACCTTTTCTATGGCTGCGTAATATTTCATTGTATGTATGTACAACATCTTAGTAGTTTGGACTTCAAATAAGTATTATGTCTCATTTCTCATAAGGCATATTTACAGATCAGATAAAGAAGTACAAAGTTTTGAAGGACTTGTACATTAAATGTTGAATTTTTCACTTTGCCTTTAGGCATCTTACACTTTTGATAAGAATATAAGAGCAAATAAATCATCCCCAATATGGCCTACAAAAAGTGGAAAAATACTAGATTAAAGCAAAGTAGAACTCATTGAAAATTAATTAGTTCTTCAAGAGGACTAAAAATAATCATTTTCTTCTGCCCCAATGTTCATACAGCAAAGACATTTTTTTATCTTTGGTCTTTCTAGAAACTAAAATTTCTTATCAACACTATTTGATAGTATGATTAATTTCTTTAGGAAACTTCTCTGTAGCAGTTATCCATAACTTGGATCAGTTGACTCATTCAGTATTATTAACCCAGGTAAAAGAAAAAGTCCTTCGTTTCCAGTCTTGTATTCCCAAAGCTTGTTATTTTTATAGGGCTGCTCAGATTTTTATGGTATAATAAAAAGCTACTTGAAAAATCCTGTGTAAATGCAATCAGTTGTGTGCTAATTGATTTTCTTCTTCTATTGAAATTTGTACAACAAGAGAAAGAACTGGAGGCAGTTTATTAACTAATTGGAAATCTTGGGCTTAGGAGATACATATTTGGAAAAGAACAAGAGAAAAATAGCATGATGTGAAAGAAGATGAGTGTGTTCTTCCTGACAATGAGATATAATATTTATCTATTTGCCCAGTGACTACTTCCTCTACAAAGCTTTTGGCTCAGCAATAGACTGAAAATTAAATTAAATGTCTTCTGTATGATGCTGCAGAGTGGTCAATGTATGTATCTCTTGGTATTTGGTATTTGATGGCTGATCCTGCTCTGTTATATATTTCAGAACGTTTTGTCTCAAATGACAGTCAACTCACCTCAAAATAGCTTAAGCGAAAAAGGGAATTGACTGGTTTATCTAACTGGGAATTTCAAGAGTACCTCTGACTTCAGGCAGGGCAGAAACTCAACCAATGTTTGGGTTCTATCTTGCTATATCTCGGAATTCCCTTTCTCATAGGGTCTGGGTACACTTTTTGGCTGTTTATTTCCTATGTGGCAGGAAAGATGGCCCTCACAACCCCAAGCTCCAGTCTTTATAGCTTAAGATCTATAAAGAAAAGAAATTCTTTCTTCCTAAAACACATATATCTATCTGACAGAAGACCCTGATTGAGCTTGCTTATGTCAAAGGTCCGCTTATGTATGATAAAAAACTTCTCAAACTTTAATATATATCCGTATCATCCATATTACTTGAAGAACTTATTCAAATACAGGTTCTAATTAAGCCCTGTTCTATATTTGTTATATGGATAAGTTAACTCCCAAGGCCAGGAATTAATAAAATTTGACAGATACCAAGAAAGGAGAGAAATGATAATCAATAAAAAAATGAAAACAAAGAAATGAGAGAGATTGTTATTTATAAAAAATACACAAAAAATTAAATAACCAAGACACCTGGGTAATAAATTTCAGGCTCAGATTATTTGGAATGGACCAAGAGAAAAACTGGGCACCTCAGATTCATTATTTAGTTCTATCCAAATGATAATTCTAAACATTTTTTACATTATGAGAGTGCACTCAGTAATGTTACTTTTCCATAACGATTCTCAGAGAGAACTTATTTGTAATCCTGTATTATGAAATGCATTTAGGGCCCCTCACTCTGGACAAAGATCCTCGTCTTGGGGGGGCTTAGCTCTGAGGACCAGCAAGTCCTCACTTTCACCTGTCTAGTGAGACAAGCCCAGTAACTTCTGCTGGTTTAATCCTGTGTTAAAATGGCTCTTTCCGTTTGACTCCCCATGTCTGACTCAGCTGCATCCTTTGATCCCTTTTTGGCTAGATTATGTTAGTTCTAGTATTAGCCATAAATCTGGGCCTATGTTCTGTGCTACTAGTTTTACCCGATAAAGTTCCTATCTCCTGAGTCTGTATTTGACAGTATCTAGAAAATAACTACTTGAGTCTGCTTTGTCTCTGTTGCTTCTTCTGGTTACTTTTATTATTATTTTTAAAAGATTTATTTTATTGTTTGAGCGAAGGTGAGACAGACAGAAAGAAAGAAAGAAAGGAAAAAGGAAAGAAAGAGAGGAAGGGGGAGGGCCTAGAGCAGTGTCCATAGTTGCACATCCTTAGTTGTGACATGGTTTCATTCCACACAGGTGGATGGGGGGCCCCATGGGATGGGAACTGAACCAGAGGCCTGGGTTTGCATGGGGCCAGGGCTGGAATTCAATCCCCGGCCTTTGTGGTTGCAAGACAAGTGCTCAAATTGCTGAGCTATCTCAACATTCCTTTATTATTTTTTTTAATCAAAAAAAATTTTTAATCTGTTAATTCTAATGCTGGTCACACTTGTTTTGACTCCAGATCCAACACTTCTTTGATTCATAATAATATTAATGATGATAATAATGATAATAAAAATGATAATAAAAATGAACATTTACTGAGTATTTATTCTAGGCACTATAAGTACTTTGCAAACATTAATATACTGGTAGTTAATTTTCCTAATAACCTTAATAGTGCCCTAGGATTCTCCTCATTTTATAGATGAGAAAACCAATTCGCAAAGAAAAGAATTATTTTTCCCAAGTGTGCCGTGGTAGAAAGTAATGGAGCCAGGACTTGAAGCTAGATATGTTGTTTCGAGAGCACTTTAATATCAAGGAGAAAAATAGGCTCAATAGTATTTTTTTAAGATTTTAATTTTAATTAATTAATTTATTTATTTGGACAGAGAGAGAGAGAAAGAGAGAGAAGGAAGAGGGCCCAGTACAGTCTCCACAGGAACCAGGCCTGGGGCTTCCTGCATGGGAGGCATGCCCGCTCAAGCTGGGGGGCCCCCCACATGCGAAGCTCACCCCGGCAAGAATTGAACTGGGGACCATACCCCAGTTCAGCATATGGGTCCACACGGGCCAGGGACAGGACTCAATCCTTGGACTCCAGGGCTGCAAAGTGAGCGCTCAACCCACTGAGCCATCCCGGCTTCCCCGCCAAATAGTATTTTAATATTAATGGCATAATGCTAATTATTTGTTAAGTATCATACTGCCTTTCCATAAAAACGAAGATGATGATAAACATAAAATAGAACTTTCTGCTTTACAAAATAACAGCTTTATTTCCAGACGTGCAGCTCTCACTTGGAGTACAGATCAAATTGGAGGGTTGGCATTGTAGGCTTAGGATCAAAAGACGTATGTAGACTCGAGACCCACTGATGAACAGGAGTAATTACTTAGAGGGGACATTGAGTGCCCTGTGGGAGAAGATTAGAGAAGGGCGCATAAGTTTTGTCTCTAAACTGACAGACCAGGACTAGAAAAAAAAGTTGTTGGCTTAATCCACCCTTGTTTTAATGACAACAACATCTGCTGTCATTCAAGCAATTTATCAACATTATGCCTTTTAGTCGAAAATACTATTGTCACTGAGAGAAGTTTGGATGCCAGCAAGTTCTTAATTTTTTGCACGTCTTGGGAGTGTCCAGACTCTGTACTGACTGGCAGCTAGGACCACTGACCCACTGGACCGCTTCTTCATTGAGTTCCACCCCGGCTCTTCCCCAGAACTATTTAATGAGCATTTCCAGAGGTGATTCTAGGCACGGGTTTACTTCAAAAGCTGCCCAGATAATTCTGATGAGCAGCCCTGGTTCAGAACCACCTCAGCAGAATCTTAGAACCAGAAAGACTTTGGCAAAGTCCATGAGCCCAAACAACAGTGAGATGAAGTCCCCAGTCAGACACGGTCCCTGGCTGAGCTAGTGAAGGGGCTCTCTTTTTTCACGGCTCTGTCTCTTGGGAGCTACTATTGCAGTTCCCAAGAACAAGTTAGAGGAAGTATCTCTCACTTCTCCTCTTGTCCCCCTTTGCCATGTGACGTGGCCTGATCACAGTAGAGGTGGCAATTGAGCCAATGCCCAACGTGACCATGAACTTCCACTTCATGTCGGAAAAGATTTTTGGTTTTTGTCTCAAGTGCAGCTTAAGTGCTGACTGTCCTTCTGTGATTGTCCTGCCACCCTGCTGCCACTTCCTCTTCTATTCCTGTTTCACCCTCTTCGAATGTGATTTTCTTCCCCCCTCATTTGTGTTAAACATGGCACGTTTTCAACATCGATGTAGATCCCAAGCAAGGAGGAAGTCTATCCCGAACCCTTCTCTCTAGTTCTGATAACCACATGGCCTGCTCAGAATCTACTGTTTGCACCATGTTACATACAGTATTTCTCATTATGGATGGAACTTTTCAGTGTGTTTTTCTTTTATTTTCCACCTGAACGTAAATGAAAAAGATAGTGGAGACATGCCTTTTTAGATATATACTTATTTTTCCTTTCACATACTAGGTCTTGATAGAGCGTATTTGATAAGAAAGTTCTGCCATGGGCAAAGAACGAGAGAACACGTGCCTTTGGAATATATGATCCCTTCTAGCTCTTAAATTATGTCACTCTGACCTCCGCTTTAACCCAAGGGACATTAAAAGCCAAAATCTTCCAAGTCTCGGTTGGCCCCAGATCTGAGCGGACAGGACACCCCTAGTATTTGTTATTATCCTGTAATTCTGTTTACTCTGGTACATACTTACCCATAAACCCTTCAAAGTGATTTATCAGGATCCCACCATTTAAGTACCAAGAAAAAGACAACATCCTTTCCTGATTCAATATGGCATTGGGAGAGAGTGAGGATGAGATGAGAATGGATGCAAATCTGATCGTTTTACCTGAGGATATAGGAAAGTTGAAAGACTAGGAAAAGTTCCACAGGCAACTCTTAAGACTTTCTCTGAAAAGCGATTGCGATTAAAATAGTTTGGTAATGGCACAGGGACAGTCAAGTGGGTGTACCGCTCCGTGTCACTCATGCCAGACTGGAACTTTGAAGCTAGTGACAGAAGGCAGAAGGTCAATGGTGTTGGTGATGGCAGTGGTTGCAGTCACATCAAGTTCAAGAGTAGCCCATGTACCGCTTGGTAGGGGCAGCTGTAATTTCTTCAGAGCAGTTCTGCAGTGTAATTTTGGATGTTTTTTCTTGGAAGAAAACCTGGAGCTAGGAATTCTGAGAAGTTCTTTCTGTCCTTAAGCAAATCTCTACCCTCCCACTGGCTTTCGCCCTCAGAATCAACTTCCATTACCTGCAACCAAGAATCCTGACTGATACACAATGAGCTTTCTTAGGAGGAAGAGAAAAATCTCTTCAGGCACGTGACCCGGGATGCTCACCAGGACCCTGACATTTTGATCTTTCTTGCAAAATGGGGGCCCAGGTTTTTGAATCCTCCTACTTCGCCATGATTTCAACTCCTCCCATTCCAGCAAAATGAGAAAGATCAAGATCTCTGCTCAGAAATATATCAAATTTGGAGAGAGACAGCAGCAAGAAATATTTGTTTCATCTAAGGTGAACTTCCTTTTTTCAGAAGTTTGTGAAGATGATTTAAAAGGAAACTGTAGCTAGAAGGGTTGGTATAATATAATAAATAAGATGGATTACTGTTATATTTTAAAAGTGATGTTCAGTTTGCATGCAGATTTCTTCTTTTCTTTCCTCCCGATTTTTGTTTCTTCTGAACTTGAGTCCTGTTTTTGTACCAGAACCCAGTATTATTTAAAAAAAATAATTATTCATGTAAACTCTGTCTAATGCCTGCCTCTCTGGGAGAAGCTAAGCCTCTGGAAAGCAGGGAACAGTACTCGCCTCATTCACCCCCATATTGCTGGTGTTAATGAGTAATTGATAAAAAATATTCTAAGTTAAATGGAAAAAAATGAATGACTGGAATACGGGAATGCAAAACAATTTTTTTTTTTTTGCCATAACTGACAACCTTTTCCTAATTTGTTCCCTTTTCCCCATGAAATGGCAATGTTGAAGCTTGTTCCTTTGGTGCACAGACATTTGTAATACTTGTTCTGATCAATACAAAAACTATCTGAATAATCAGTTAGTAAAGGGATCATTTTAGTCTGAGTGATTTTACATGTGATGCCACAAAAGAAAAACACTGTAAAGTATAACACATCTGACATGATGGATTAGGAGTGAAGAAGTACGTATTCTATTTTCATGTCTCCAAACCAACTGAATGACTTGATTTACAGACAGGTTTAAAGGCCTCACTCAAAATGAAATTGTTTCCACAATGAAACAAAAATGAATGGCCTTAAAATATCTAGAGATTTTACATCTCAAATCGGCCCTCTCCCAGGGTTTTCTTTCGGAGAGTCCATTAAATCTTTCATATCTGGACAGCAGATTAATCTCCGGAGCTTTTCTTCTAGACACTGATCTGACAGCATCTGCTCTAATGAACTTGCCTTTCCATAGGAATTACTCCTTTTCAGTCTTTAAATAAAATTTGCACTTCCTTCCATGACCTTCTTCATTAAACAATCCATCTACCTAGACAGTGCTTATTCCTTCCTCTTCAGGATTAATAGTTATTTGTAAGTTTTACTCAAAATCATTTCTTGGTGTTTACGGTAAAGTGAAAATTAATTCAAAGCTACAGGGGACTTCTGTGATTAACCTTGTGCTTTGCTGACATTAAACCGAATGTGTGTGTGGTGGTGGTGGTGTGTGTGTGTACGTTTGTGGGGGGCTGTTGATGGTGAGAGTGAGTGAGGTGGGTGAACTTGTTTTGAAATATCTCTGATGGGAGGGAGGCTGCCTTCCATGTGGCTTCTGTAGATCAGATCTCCTCATTCTGGGCCCCATCTTCAAGGCTACAACCCAGTTTTTCCCTATAATTCCAGCCCTTGCCTGACTGAATGACCCTCTGCTCTTAAGCCTGCAAGCCAGAGGCATCTGGAGCTTTCTTCGTTCTTGATTTGTTATTATAGCATAAACTCTAGGTATTAGTCTGCTAGGGCTGCTATAACAAAGTGTGAGATGTCTTAACCAACAGTAATGAATTTTCTCACAGTTTTGGAAGCTAGACATCTGGAATCAAGGTGTTAGCCCTGCTGATTTCTTTGATGCCCCTTTCCTTGGTTCGTATATAGTCTTCTGCCTGTGTTTTCATGTAGTCTTTCCTCTGTGTGTGTCTGTGTCCCAATCTCTTCTTATAAGGACACCAGTCATATGGATGGCTCACTGTAATGACCTCCTTTAACTTAGTTACCCCTGTGAAGACACTATCTCCACATTCTGAGGTACTGAGGGTTAGAACTTCAACAAATGAATTTGGGGATGATATAAGTCATCCCACAGAACTCTACATCTTTCTTCTTTGGATTTCAACAGCTTATTTGTGCAATTGTAAAAAAAAAAAAAAAGAATCAGAGCATTTGTTGTTTCTTCTTTGTCTTCATCCTAGAACAATCCTAGTTTTCCTCGAGGCAATGATTGAGTAATAAGACAGTGTATAAAGAAAAGCACAGTGATTACTATTTTAAGACTGTATTTCACTGCTTCTACACTTTGCCAGGAACTGCGCTGAGCACTTGCTCAAATGACTGGCACAGGCACTGAGGTGTCAGTTTATGCAAGAGGAAGGCGTCCTGCAGAGAGGGTGCATCAGGTGGGTGAGAACTCAGCCAATAGCAGTCACCGCAGGACGGCAAGGCAGGACTGTCTGTCTCTGAAACCCAAGTTCGATGCTAAAGGTGACTGTGTTCAGTTTACATAGGGCAAAAATCTATATGCTATTTTTAAAAAATATATATTTTTATTTATTTTTGACAGAGAGAGAGACAGAGAGAGAGACAGAGAGAGAACTGAACTGGGGGAGCTCCCCAGTTCAGTATATGGGTTCGCATGGACCGGGGCCGGGATTCAATCCTCAGTCCCCGGCGCTGCAAAGTGAGCACTTAACTCACTGAGCCATCCCGGCTTCCCCTCTATATGCTATTGATAACCCATACTGCTGATAGTTAATGGAAGGAGAATCCTGAAAGAGTAGTAAAACGACGGCTTTCTCTGGAATTGGCAGAGCAATGGAGTCCATGGGTCCTCTTACTGTCGGAGGGTCCCACAGTGAGGAATGAGTGAACCTCGAACGTCTTTGGCAGAGCACTTCCCTGACTGGAGCAGATCCCAGGCCGCTGAGATCTCTAGGTTTTAACCCACTCTTGGGAGATGAGGACCAGCCACTTTTCACCTCAGTTACTTTGTGCCACTTGTTGATGGTTCCTCTTCCAAAACAATCCCAAGAAATGACAGAGCCACGACATGCTAAGCTACTGGGATAGGAAAGAATTTCAATGGATGCAGAGTTCTTTTCCACATTTAAGGAATATTTACCTCTGCAAAAAGGAAAATAACTGATCTAATAATTTCCATGATTATAATCATAATGACAGTGAAATGGTGGAAATGATTACCATGTGCTATGTTCTGGGCAGTGCATATAATTCTATTATGAGCAAAAAAGAATGATCTTGACAAACCCATCAAAATGGGATAAATCACAATATTAATTAAATCTATTTGTCGTTATTCCTGGCATATTTCATTTTTAGGTTTTATTTATAACAAAATTAAGAAAATACGTCTATTTATAGCACAGTAAGTTAGTTATGTGAGCTGCAAGTCATATAAATGATTTTGTCTTTAGGAGTAAGGCAGAAAATATCTGTTGCCACTTTATTATTATTATCTTATTAATAATTAAATTTTAATTGAGAGGTTGTAAAGAATGCATTGATGTAGTTATTATTTGCTAGACCAAAGGCTACAGAGAGAGGACTCTAACATGAGAGGAAAGAGAATCATGTAGGGTGAAATGGAAAGAAAATGGGGATGACCTGAGTCTGGGGTTTCTGAATTGAGAGCTCAAAGTTCCAAGACTTAAAAAGAGATTGGTTGAAGGTTTAGGCTTATGTAACAACAGAAGAGGAGAGGGGTGTACGGGTATCAAAAGAGTATGACGGAGGAATAAAACCTGTTTACCATCTCTGATATAGATCATAGAGAAGGGAGATATTCATTGGCTTTATCTTGTCATTTTGTAGAAATTATGTAATCTCCTCACATATGCTAATGAATAGAACAGAGGTCTGCAGTTAAAGGATTATTTTTGAATTCTTTGAACTTACATGATTAAATCTAGAAGGGAATTTGCCCTGTGTTCCAAGGTTTGCTGCTATGTTTGAAGAGTAGAAGAGGAGAACCACTTTCTCTAATCCTACCAGGAACTGTCTCAAGATTTCAGCAAGTTTTAAAAAAGAGTTTTTTGGGGCACAGAACTTTAGAGTTTGGACAAACACTTGGCTTTCTGGGTGGTTTGGTAGAAGGTCCATTTCTCATGCATCCAAGGCTCTGTGAGCTGAAGAGAAAGGATAGAGGGCTGAGAAAGGGGGAAATAGAGAGGAAATGGTGCCAAAGTCAAGAGAGAGAGAGAGAGAGAGAGAGAGAGAGAGAGAGAGAGAGAGAGAGAGAGAGAGAGAGAGAGAAAAGGGATCAATGAGAGAAAGGCTGTGTCCTTAGGCAGATGGGCAGTGTGGGTGCGTTTTGCAAATAGCGGGTATGTGTTCTTTGTTTGCCTGTGATATTTGACTGTTGGAAAGGTTATGATGCTCATTTTGGAGGACTGCCCACATTTCCAGCTTTAAGATGTCTTTTGACAAGTTGCCCACCTTGTGTTCTCCAACTCTGACACTTGGGAGGCTATGGAGCCTGTCTCTGTGTCAGCACTAATGTCTACTGTTGGGCCTTCTTAATACTCACTTGCAGACTGAGGCCAACTCGGTCCTACAAGCGAGGCTTCTTGCTTAGGGAGAATGGGTGTGCTCTTGCCTTGCTGTTTTTCAATGATATGAGCACCTTCTTTGACTCTTGTGACCAAACCCCTACTGGTAATGGGATCTGGTCCTAATACTCGTCTAGTCCCTCAGTTCCTTGGGTCCTAGCTTGCTGCTCGGACTCTGTTGTCCTCTCCCCTGAGAACCACAGTGCCCATGACTGGCCCTTATTTCTTCTCACTCGGTTCCTCTGACTCCTACTGCATCTTGGCTGTGGGTGTATTGTCTGCTTGGCCAGCCCCCTGGCCACCCCTTTGGTCTCATAGTCTCATAGGCAGTCCTGTTTAGTAAAGAGTAGGCTGACCACATGTTGCATTTTAAAGGGGACAGCAACAGTACTGACCTGTTTCAAAGGGTACATATGGTCAGCCTACTGACCCCTTGAGTTTAGCCCCGTGAGAGTAGGCTGAGCATACGTACTATTTAGAATGGGGCAGTCCCATTGAATGCTAGTGGAAAATGTTGAGCATGTATTGGAAGATGACCAAGTACCTTTAATGGTAAGAACCACCTGCTCAAGGCAGGTAGATTGATAAATGGGTGCAGTTGGGCACCTGATGCTCACCCTGGACACAGGGTCTGATTACTAGACCCACAGGCCAGCTTGTGGCTCTTAGCATAATGAGCCAATATTTTGAGACCACCTCATGCATATAAACAGCTCCCTGACAGTCTGCGCTGCCGCTTAGAAAGCTGGGAGGAGCAAGTCTTCCGATTCGTGTCACGTGGGATCCGGAAACTGCGCTCTGCCAGGAAGGGTCCTGCCACCCTTGGAGGTCTGGAACCTTTCGCAGTTCTAAAGTCTAAGCTCCAGTTTGTGCTCCAGGGAATTAGAGGTGGAAGGAAGAAGACAGAGGTTTCAGCTTTTTCTTCTTTGCTCCCCTCAATAGCCTTGGGACCAAACTCAAGTTAAAAGAACTTAGAGTTTTGAAATGCACATCAGCTCACCTTGCCTATGGCCATACTGCTTTAATGCCTGCGATTCCTGGGACAGCTCTATCCCAAGACCTGCTGATGGCAAATCTCCTGCTTGCGTTTTAGACTCTAATGTATCAGACTACTTATCAGATTTTATTCCTGGAGTAATTAAATTTAAAAACAAAAGAATTGTTAAGCCACTATGTTCATTACAGAGAATGAATGGTTAACTAAATATAGTCCCTAATTTTAAGGAAGAAAACTAACAGATTAACCAGTAAGTGGCATAAAGTGATAAAAAAGGTCATGAAAAAAATATGCGTAAGATAAAATGGAGCCCAATGGAAGAAGGGTTAGATGTTACAGTTGAAATGACCTTTGGTGACTTTGAAAGTCCCCTAAATCAATCCGAGTGTCTACCAAGTCCTGGCTCTAGGAAGTCCAGAACAGGCTTGCTTCCCCTAACAAAGTCCCTTGGCCTCTGGGATTAATTGTTCTTGTGCACAAAATAGCAAAGGAACATCTCTCCCAAGTGTTTGGTTATCTTCAGCTTGAGGCTTTAATTAATCAGGTTTTTGCTGATCCAACATAATCTCAAGCAAGTGCCAGAAAAATGTCATAGTAGAATGGAAAGGTCATTGTTTTTTCTTTTGCTCAGAATTCATAAACGCTTGGAAGCTGTATGGAGACAGCTGAGAACAGGCTTTGCCGTGTACTTAGGCTCCATCCATTTGGGAATGAGGATGCCACACTATTTAAAAGCAGAAACAAAACCTCACCTGTTACTTGCTTTTTAAGAAACCGGTGTTCAACATGTTCTTGGGAATTGACATTTGGCTTCATTTTCAGCATTTCAGCAGCTGTGTCTGTAAAGCTTGTCTGGAGATATAGACAGCCATGGAGGTTTTATGGCTATAGTTTTTCAGATATTGATTACCAGCATTATAGTATATATGATGTGATTGTTTATGGGAACAAAAATCATCATGCTCTGAGATAGCAGGGAGTCATATTTTCAACTACCTAATGCTTTTGACCTCACCATTTCCCCTGAGTTTGGCAAAGCTTTTAGAAAGATAAAACTGAGGTTGTCACTCGTAGACAAATGGTTGTCAGTGACCCAACAAAATATTCTAGGTTAAGAATAAACTCATCTTGAAAAACTTTCTCAGTGTTCCTCAATAGCTAAGTTTCCCAAAGAGAGATGCTGTTGGCTGACTTAGAGTAGTCTGGCAGCAAAATTTATTACTATTATTCAAATGCTATCATCTCATTCCCTCATCATGTGAGCTCTACGGTATGGGTTGTATTATCTCTGCTTAGTGAACGATGAGTTTCTATGAAAATTAAATCAGGTGGCTTGTATAGCCTCAGGTGGTGCAGGGCAGAGCTGAGACTGGAATAAACCAACGCACATGGTTTCCATTATACCACTTTGCAGTTGTGCAACCATTATTGTAGGCACTTTGAAAACAAATGGTTTCTCATTTTTAGTGTTTTTGTTCTTCGTTGTACCAAATACTGTAGGAGTGGATCGTTTGATTTCCTCAATTTATGGCACTATTCTCTGTACCAAACAAAAGCCATAATATGAACCTATAAAACCCACTGACTAACATCTTAGGGTTTAAAAGAAAACACTCTCAAGAACTAGGAAGGGTTGGATTTTACCCTTCTTGCAAGCTGTGAAGTTAGATGCACAGAGGCTGATGAAAACCCAGATTTCTTGCAGCAATAACAGTAGCCAGGGAGCATCAGCATTTTTTGTATCATTTTTCCAAGCTTCAGTTCCTACAGGGTGAGGGTATGAGGGCCAGATAACACTGGTGTATAGCAGGGGTTGCATTATAGGAGGGAACCTTGAGCTTAGAAACCCACATATGCTATAGTGGGTATTAAGCACGTTTGCCTCTTACTTCAGAGAGAGACAGTATTTCTGTCTTACCAAACTGTTCACTATACAAACATCCTTAAAAAAAATGTAGTCCAGAATAATGGGTAGGTAAGCAGCTTACGAGATGGTACATTCACAAGAGGTCCATGGAGCATGTATCCCAATACATGCTCAACTCTTTTGTATGTTATGAGAGTGCTGTACCCAACTCTAATATGTGGGGAGGAGGGT
Source organism: Craseonycteris thonglongyai (assembly GCA_004027555.1). Classification (NCBI taxonomy): domain Eukaryota; kingdom Metazoa; phylum Chordata; class Mammalia; order Chiroptera; family Craseonycteridae; genus Craseonycteris; species Craseonycteris thonglongyai. The sequence continues at coordinate 13,592 of PVKE010024793.1, forward strand.
TTCTCCAAACCATCCAACAAGCAATTCTCCAATACCAGTTTTTTTTTTTTGTGTGTGTTTTTTTTAATTCTATTCAATTTTGATGCTGCATACCTGGAGATAGCATCAGATTCCATTGGTTAAGGGCTCAGTCCCACGAAACTGGCTTGGTCAATATAGATTTAGGCAAGTTACTATTAACTCTCTTGTTCTTTCAATTCAAAAGCAGGAATTGTTATGTCGAGTGTATTTTACCAAGAAATGGACTTTACATTGCCATTTGTTTTGGAAACACATCTATGACCCCTCCCTTTGAACACTTGAAAATGACTTCACTTTTGAGTTTGGATGGGTGGCAAAGATCTTCCCCTCGGATGTTAGAGATGACCTATATACTAGGGCTCAGGCATGTGACAAAGGATCTGCCAGGCAGATTCACCTGCTTCAGTTGTTGAGTGTGTAGCTAGTGACAAGTAGAGGTGCCCCCTCTCTGTCCCTGTTTCTGTCAACATGGACAGTAGCCATGATCATGAGGCTTAGTTCTTGGCACAGAAATGACAATGTAGTGCCCAGTGCTTGATGGTGGTGGCCACCTTTTCCTCATCCTGTCACCCCTGCTTCATGGAGCATGTGGAGATCGGTTGCTGGAAGGATAGCCTGACTCTTTAATGATTAGTTTCAAGATCACGATAGAAAATATCCAGAAGCTTTTAATCAGAGATTAAATAATTTATACCCAAGATCCCATAAGAAATTTTAGCCTCATTATACTATATATCTTGCTGATTTAAACAAGAATGTTAGAGATTTTCTTATAATTTATATAGTAATTTGTAGTTTAATATTAGGAACAGAAAGATAACTGATGATTAAATGCATTGGTACACTATTATTTCTGATTCAGAAGACAGTCAACTTATTCAAAAGTTGTAATCACTAGATTCTATATTGTTAGATGGCAGGATTTCACTGGGATATATCTCTGATGTCTTCCAATGGATTGACAAATTCATTAATAAATGACCAAAGTTCTGCCTCATGATTTAGCATCTTTGGTGGGAATTAGACTTTTATGTGGAGTTTCACTGGATTCATTTTCCGTTTTTCTATTTTTCATGTCTCCCCTCCATTATTTGGTAGAGAGAATAATGCCCCGATGTATCCAGCCGAGGGAAGAAGGAGAGGAAAGAGAAAATGACAAGGACCATATGTTCATTAAATAATCAATGTCAAAATAGTGGGGGATTAACCAGCAGTTATGTACGTCTTGCTGCTCCAAGCCAAATTTTACCAGGAGATTCTACCAGCCTTTCACATAAAGATACTTTGGCAATGAAACCTCAAATATTATAAAAGCCATTTGGGCATAAGGTACAATTGGAGTCAGAGAACATGACTGTACACCGATGCCTGATTTAAGGGAACCTAAAAACAATCTTGAAACTTCTCTACAGATTTATATAAAGACAGGAATCTGGAAGTTGTAGATTCACTGTTCTTAGAATTGAAACAAGCTCTAGTGAATTAGTTTAGTCAAAGGTTTCAGAGCCCTTTCTGGCTCGTAAACACTAACTAGCATCTTATTTTTGTTAGGATATCATCACAAATTCAGGTAGCCAATGAGTAACCAGAAAAAAAAAAAAATCTTAAGAAGCCAAATTCGAAAGGCTGCCATCTTGAAAGGTAGCAAATTCAATTGGAGCTGGGCAGCAGAAAACAAAACATGTTTGTGTCGAGTTAACTTTAATTATGGAATCATCATGCCATGATTTTGGAAATGAAGTATCCTTTTCTGTGGGATTTTTAACAATGGGAAATTTTGAGCATCTCAGATAAATTGGAAAGAACTTGGACATGAGTAATGCAAATGATGAAGGAGCTGGAAGAACTGACTTAGAGGAGAAGATGAAAGGAATTTAACATGGATAGCTCAGCTAAGTGATGAGCAGATCCTTTGATTAATAACTGTGCATTCTTGCAGTGCATAAGTACCAAGAAAAAAAGAAACCCAGTACATTTTGGGTGTAGAAAGCATGAATAATGGAATCAATTAAGCACAGGAAAATAGGCTGAATGTAAAATGTAGAATATCTATTTTTGGGTTTTTCAGATGTGCCTCTTGAGGTACTCGCAATGTTAAATATTTTCTAGTAAGATGGATAAGTTCTTAATGTTTTCAATCTTTTCTTTTTAAATAAAAGAAGCAAAATCTCCCAAGAGTTTTGAAAAGATACATTTTGTTCATAGCGACAGAGCAGTTAGATTTTAACCATGGTTAGAAACCAAGCCAACCATGTTGTTCAGGGCAAAGCCTCTTAAATCTAATGTAATTGGTTCTAAAGCCGTAAAAGGGGTTCCAGTTTTTCTCTGGGAAGTTTGTCTCTGGCTGCTGAGGGAGAGAGGGGGACCCAGTTGTCAGAGCTCTGGCATCCATTGGTACAGGACAGCCTCAGTGCACACTGTCACCTCTTACAAGATATCTGGTTCCATTCAGAAATTGGAAAAGTCTGGAGTTCAAAAATACTAATAGAACAAGGGATGCTGAGATAGCACAGCAGGTTGAACACTTGCTTCTCAATCACAAGGTCTGGGGTTCAATTCCTAGCCCTAGCCTGTGCACCCTACATTGCAGTGCAACTGGTAACCACTAGGATGGTGGCAAAGGTTTCGCCTTCCATGCAGGGGGCCTCCAGTGAGGTTCCTGCCCCATGTGACCCCACACCCACCTGTGTGGAATAAAACCACGTCACAATTAATGATGTGTAACTATGGAGACTGCTCTGGGTCCTCCCTTCTTCTCTCTGTCTCCTTCTCTCTTTCTCTCTCTCTCTCCCTTTAAAATCAATAAAAATTAAAAAAACTGTTAATGGACTACATCAGCCTGGTTATGTGAGAGGTTTGATTGCTGAGACAGAAGCTACAAAAGCACTGGGTGGGAGAGGAGTGAATTTGGGATTCTAGGCAGGTCGGCACTGTGGTTTGACACATCAGTCAACCCAACAAGTCTTGAAATCCAGGGTGGCCATTTATTAAACTGTTTAATCTGGAGCAAATTTCCAATCTTTCTAAATCTCTGTTTCCAATTCTATGAAACAGGGCAGCTCCAAGAGTTGCTGTGAGGATTATAGCAAAGCTCATATTTATAGAGCTCAGTGCAGTGCCCGATTCATAGTTAAGTGCTCAGTAAGTCTTAGTCCTCATTCTTGTTGTTACTAGTCCTGCTCACTGTCCTAACTTGGTATCTCCCCCATGAGCCTGATCATACCTCTTCTTCCACTGGTGAGAATCAGTGCTGGGTCATTCTAGGGGGAGATGGGGACAGAAGAGATTGCAATTGTAGGAGAAATCATGGAGTATGTCATATCTATGCATTTCACAGTAAATCCTCCATGGTTTTAACTAAAATCTTTATAGTCTGATATGTCTAAACAGGAATAGAATAGAAATTCAGTTTTATTATATTTCATTATAAATGATAATCCCTGGGCTTATTTTTCTTCTTTTCCCAAGTTTTAATTTGCTAGCTTGATTTGTATTCTTTCCGTTACTAATTTTAAAAATTCTAATTTATATTTCATTATGATTTTGTGACTCCTGGTTTTATTATAATCTACCCCAAAGTCTTTGTATAAGAAGTAAGGATATAAGCAAATAAATGAAATATACACAGTTGAAATACTTATAGAACAAAATCATATATCTATGGCTTAGGAGTGTATGCTCATGGTGTTAAAGAATAGAGAAATTCATGTGAATGAAAAATAGCAAGTTAAGGATGTTGATTCGTCCTGAGGGAAAGGAGGGGAGATTTTGGAAGGCGAGCACAGAGGGCCATCCTGGTAATGTCTGGAATGAATACAGGAAAACCAGCAGGCTGTCGACATCTGTACAATGACCCAGTTTCCACTCTGAGTGATTCCGGGAAAGTTGTTGTAAAGATTGACTACTAAGATGAATATGGTCAATCCAAAGGGATGAGAACTCTAAGGTACAGTGGCCTCTGCATGCATTGCTTGCACCATGGTTCTCTGTGCTTCAACTGTACTTTCTGATAGAGCTAACTCTCCTCACTGGGATGAATATTTTTTGTCATTATTTTATTTTCTGGGAACTCGCTGTACCTACCAGGATTCTATTAGCAGCTTTGATATTTAAAGGCTTAACACCAAATGTTTTACAAGCACCATCTAATCCATTCACTAGTTATATTTCTTTATCCTTGCCTCCTAAAATCTTTGTGATTCTACAGTCAGAATCAAAATAGAATCAACTACACTGAAAGTCTATCCCATCCTAAGTAAAATAGACAGAAAATGTCGAGAACCATATGACTTCACTTATATGTGGGATATAAAACTGAAAACAACAAATGAACAAGACAAACAAGCAAATAACAGCTCATAGACACAGACAACAGATTACCAGAGGGAAAGGGGTAAGGGGGGTGGGTAGGAGGGACTAAAAGGGTTCAAATGTATGGTAATAGAAGGAGAACTGACTCTGGGTAATGCACACACAATGCAATATACAGATGATGTATTACAGAATTGTACGCTTTAAACCTATATAATATTACTTACTAATGTCACCCCAACAAATTTAATAAAGAAAAGAAAAAGAAAAAAAAAGAAAGTTTATCCTCTCCAGGAAGAGTACTCCAACAATGATATCAGATGCTGGATAGCCTGCAAAGGTACAGGACTTGCCTGAGTTAGTTGTGAGGAAATGGCTCTGGGTTAAAAAGGCCTAGAAAAGGAGCAATTGGAAGTTAGAGCCTGCAATTGGAAATAAGGATCTTGGGTGAACCACGTATAGAACAGGAAAAGAGATCAGGAACACAAGATGGGATGTGTTTGCCAGGCCTGGTAGGATACATGGACAAGGAGTGAAGTTTGGTAAATAAGTAAACATCAGAAACCTGAGTCAGGTGAGACTGTCTGATAAGGACACTGAGGCTTAGAGAGCATGAGTGACATGCTTGTGGTCTCATTTGAAGGCAGGTCTGGCTTGGAGTCTAGGTCTGTCTTACGTCAGAGCTTCTGTTCTTGACCTCTGTGTTATAAATGTATGTACCAATTTCAAAGCTACTTTTACTCAGGTGAGCAGATGTGTAAATTTTTAATGCGTCTATGGAAATTTAACTTCTATCTCCAGTCCCCCTTGTCCCTGCTGCTAACATTTGAATGTAGTCCTTACCAGGTATAGTCGGTCATGTTTAAGTTTGTTGTCCGTCATTTCAGGTTTGAGGTGATTTAACTACTTCATTTCCCTGCAATTCATGTTATGCTCAGAAGGTTAATGGTGGACTGAGGTTTATTTCATGTCTTGGCTTGGTTTTGGTGGCCTGCTATAGTCCATTCATTTCACTCTCCGGCTTATCCCCACCAAAATAGTACCTGTCGCATTTTTCCAGTATTCTCAACTGAACCCCTACTAGACAGGCTACTTTGTCATCTCTGCATTAGCACCCCTGGTGTAACTTCTCTGTAATCAATAATCACTTTTGTCTCTCAGCCAACTGCTGTCCCCAAAACCTTTGGGCTGAAGGACTGGGTTGTCCCTATCCATCTCCTGTTATACTCTAGGGTGGCCACACCACACTGACACAACCAACCAGTTTCCAAGGACTTCACCTGAACATTTAAGCTCATGTGCTCCCAACTTTGAATTCAACAACTTAATTGGAGGGCTGATTTGTTTTGGCTCCTGGAGAGGCCAAGCTTGGAGAAGCCAAGGGTTAGGACACAGCGTCCCCACCTATCTCATCAATGGTTAACTTTCCTGGTTTGTATCTATTCTGTCTCTAAGATCTTTCTTCCCCAGCCCACAGCATTCTCTATCTAGACTGATGTGGGGGTGGTGAACTGAGTCAGGCTGACAACATCTACTTTCTAGTCTTTTAGCCTTAGTGGTGAACCTGAATTGTTTGAGTTTGCTTGTCTAGCTGGTGCTTTGGAAATGCATCCTTAGAGCAAACTGGCCACTGGGCTCCCAGTCCAAGTCAGGGAGGGTCACTTCTGTGGAGGAGGGGGGCTGCAATGGAACAACACTGCAGTTTCTGCTTAAACATTATTTTCCAACTTCACTGAAAGAATGACACCTTATTAGAGGCATCCTTTTGTGGGGAGACTCCCAGGATTCATCATTTTATTTTGTAGAAGTTGCTGATGTTGAAAGGCTGCCTAAATACCTGGGGCTTCGTAAGTTCAGTATAAGTTACCTAATTTGCTATTCGGCTGTTACTTCTGGAACTGTGACATTTAAGACACATAAAAGGGAAGAATTATGTAAGTTGTAAAATTAGCAAGTACTGTGGCAGTTCATGAAATACCTGAGCCAAGGTGATCTTAGTGAAGGTGTTGGGAATCCAGGGCTAAAAAAATTTAGCATTGACAAGGGGTGCTGATTATGTGGGCTGTGCAATTTACACGATCAGTGGTTCTTGTGAGCACAAGAAAAAACCCTGTGACAACAATCTTTAAAGATTTATTTTTATTGTTTTTGACAGGGAGAGAGAGAGAGAGAGAGAGAAAGAGAGAGAAGGGGAGGGCCCAGAATAGTCTCCATAGTTGTACATCATTGGTTTTTCCACATAGTTTCATTGCACAGGTGGGTGCAGGCTGCACAGGGCAGGAACTGGGCCGGGGTCTCACCCCAGTGAGAATCAAACTGGGGGCACTCCCCAGCTCAGCATATAGGTCCCCATGGGCCAGGGCTGGGATTTGATCCTTGCTCCCCAGGACTGCAAAGTGAGCACTTAACCCACTGTGCCATCCCGGCTTCCCCTGTTACAACAATCTTGCAGGAATTGCCCAGACTCTTTTTTGTTCACCTAAAAGTGGACTTATCTTGGACTCTTCCTTCATCTCTGTCTCTGTGCAGAAACCAAATTCTATCTCATAAATATTTGTCCTGGCTTCTCCATCCCCGTTATTACTGCCTTAGTTCAGGCCCTTATCATCTCTTGTCTAGACTATTCTAACAGATTCTGGACTTTTCTTATTTCACCCAGTTCATACACTGCTTACACTTAGGTGTTCTTTATGGAATACAAACCTTATCTTTATTCCCTCCTTTGGAAGCTGTGATGCTTATCTACTGCTTGTAGAATAAAATGCCAGTCCTTGAGCCAGGTGTCCAAACCAATTGAGTGTCTACATCAATCCCATGCCACAATTCATTCATTCACTCATTCAATAGACTTTTATGAATGCTTTAGGGTTTTATATACAAATTTAAATGGGTACAATTTCTGCCCAGGTGAGAGTAGGGGTATGAGTGGGGAGGTAGAAAGATGAAAAACAAGGAGAGAAACCATTACACAGGCTGGAGTGGGAATATGCAAAAGAGACAGTGGAAGTGTTGGCCTAGTTCTTCTAGAAAAGTTGAGGCAGGTTCATTGTCTACTCCTACTTATTTTCCTTCTCCAACATACTTTGATTCAGCTATTCTACAAGCACAGTCTTTCACCTCTGCTGGATTCTGAGTTTCTTGATGAGCATATTCTTTGTTCTCATCTTTGACTCCCCAGAGTTGCCTAACAAAATACTTGACATATTGTGGCACCCAGTGATCTATGGTTGCAATAGGACATTGTACTGAATTTGGTCTGAAATAAGCTGAAGTTTGGGACTATATTTGCTCTTGAGGAATGTTCATAGTAATGAAAATTATTTATGAAGAAGAAGGTATTTGTTATTTCTCCTTAGCACACCCTATGATTTTTGCCTTAGTATCTTTCTATTTTTGAACTATAGGCAAAAGCCATATGTAATTTACTCATTCACATTGAACACCTAGATTCTGTACATAACATTTTCAAGAGTGGTGTTCTGTTATTCACAAAAGGGAAAGCTTATTGACTATAAGAGCAAATTTAAGACAATAGAGCAAACACTGAGTACTGAGCAAAGAAGTCAGATTGGTCATAGAAACCTTCAAGGAGAAGATGAGCTTCTAACCTAATTTTGTAAGAAGGGACAGGTGAAGATGAATAGAAGTGAAGAGAGAGAACATTCCAGAGAAAGCAGGCTGTATGCAAAAGTGAGAACTATGTACAGGGCATAGATATGGATTAGACTATAGTGAGGAAAACATTTAGCGTTAAAAGAAGTGTTGGTATGCTTGCTTATTTATATTTTATAACAAAGATTTTATTTTGTGCTTATGAAGCGCTTAGTAATTTCTTTATTGCCCAGATTAATTAGTGGAAAGGTTAGAAAAAAAAAAAGAGAGAGAGAGCATGAAAATAGAAGTCCAGATAGAATCTGCTGGACGGTATATTAAATTAATTTCAAATGATAATATTTTTTGTGTGTGAATAAGAGTTTTCAAATCCAATGGTACAGTAGATCTTCATTAATATTCATCCAACTGCCCTCCTTAGCTCTGGAATAGTATTCCCCTTCCTTTTGGAAATGTCTCCAGTATCCACTTGTATTACATGTTCCTGGTGGAAGTTTTGCATCACAGTCACCCCCTGTCTGCACATGAGGGTGGATGACCCCAGGTGAGTCAGTCCATTCCAGGGTCTTTTCAAATTTGACGAAGGGATGAGAGGTAATCGTTCTGGTGATGAGTGACGCTGTGAGATACGAAGTGAGGAGCGATAGAAGGTAGTGCTCTGACCCTTTAAACAAAGCCAGTCTGCAGGAAAGAAGTTGGGACTCAAGAGAGAAGCCCACTTGAGAGATTTGAGAGCATCCTGGTCGTGTGCTAGGCACCACCACAGTCTCCTCTAAGTCCCACTATAGCCCCGAGCTCTTGGCAGCCTGATTTCTTGGCTCTGCATTCTCCCCTTTTGCCATGCATGCTTAAGTGATGTTTGTGTCATTTGCAGCAGAAGCTGATCTAGTGAGTTTAATAACTGAAGATCTGTGGAGTTGGGAAAGAAGGGTCATTAAGAGTCATCTCCCATCTGGGTCTGCATATCGTGACTCCAGCTCACGGAGTGTGGTGAAAGGCATTAGAGCGTGGAGAAGCGAGCCCGTTTCCTGGCAACGTGCAGTGCAGTGGGCTTTTGTTGCTTTAGGTGCATCGGACATTCTACGGGGGGACAAATGGGCCCCTGCAGTGGCCAGATTGTTTTCATGTTTTCTCTGTTTTCCTTTGTAAAAGCCTGGGCTCTCCATGCTGTGCTGTGATGTCTAGGGGGACTGTGTTGATGTGGATTTTGGCAAGTTTTGCTTGACCCTGGGTCCTCGAAGTGTCATTCTTGAAGGCAACACAATGTGCACTGAGGACTCTTAAAATTACAAAAGACATTTTGGGGGGAGAGGTTTTTGATTGAGGAAGGTGTCATTATTTCTCTTAATGAATATACTATTTTGGAGTGAATATACTATTTTGGAAGCAAACATTTAAAACATTCAGCAGGGGATGCCAGGATAGCTCAGCAGGTTGAGCGCTTGCCATGCAACCACGAGGTCTGGGGATCGAAACCCTGCCTGGCCTGTGCAAACCCATATGCTGAACTGCAGCACAGCTGGTAATGGCTGGGATGGTGGTGAAAGTTTCCACCTCCCATGTGGGACACTCCTGGTTCAGGTCCTGCTTTATGTGACTCTACATCCACCTGTGTGGAATGAAACTATGTCACAACTAATGACGTACAACTATGGAGACTGCTCTGGGCCCTCCCCACTTCTCTTTCTCTCTCTCAAACAATAAAATAATTATTTTATTGTTAAATTTATTGGGGTGACATTGATTGGTAACAATTAGATTGTTTCCAGATGTACAAGTTTACATCATATCACCCATGCATCACATTATGTGCCCACCTCCCAGAATCAGGTCCCCCTCCACCACCATATATCCGGTGTCCACTCCCATCTCCCCCCATAACTCTCCCGCCCCCTCCTCCCCCTCCCCAGGTAACCACCAAACTATTGAGAGTGTCCATAATGCTGGTGCCCTCTCCCACCTCCCCTCCCTCTCGCCCTCCCCCCTCCTCCCCTTCCCTCA